>CM053514.1:69397698-69428401 GCA_028627145.1 Eidolon dupreanum
CCACCCTGCGTGCAGCCTGGGGAAGAAGCTCAGACACGCACAGGGAAGCTGACCAACACTGCGGAATCACTGGAAACGATGTGCTTGTGTGATTTCAAGGCTACTCTGAGATTCTCAGGGAGAACGCTTGTACCAAGTAGCCAGAAAACTAAGGAATTTTTACTATGTTGGTAATTGTATTAGCTAGGGTAGCAATACTACAGTGTCGCCGAGCAACCTCATCTTCACTGAATGCTGGCCTCAGGTGGTCCCCATGGTCTCCTCTACAGAAACAGAAGGTGATTTGGGCGCTGATTACATGGGTGCATTCGGTATGTGGAAACTGCACAGGTTAAAGACTTTTCTGGTTATTATACATCAATAAAAATCTTTTTTTAAATAGTGAGTGGATATAAATTTCGAGATTAACTGAAGAACACTTAAGTGAAATTTAAGAGGTTCATCTGGCTTATTTTTAAAAGACTGGCAAACTTTTTCTAGGATGAGTGGTCAATAAATGGGAACCTGCAGTAATAGATACTTAAAACACGAGCAGTTTGTTCTTCCTGAAAAATGAGACAGCTGCTCTGATTCTCTCTTAGTGCGGTTCTCACAAACAGCTAACTTACCAAGGCCAGAACAAAGCTACCTGGGACCACACAGCGTTCACCTCAGTATCTTTCCTTTTATCTTTCAAAAGAAGGTACAAAGTTACTTTCTTACAATGAGTTTTGCACTTGCCCCAAAATATCCTCCCTCTTCAAAATACTACTGGATAAATAATAATTTTACATTTATTACAAAACTACTAAATAATATGGGGCTTTAAAACAATGCTATTCTCCATTGCACACTTTCTGAGACTAATAAATTCTTCAATTTTGCAGGTCATGATATATTTTTAAGGGGAGAAAACACTTAATTGAGCCTTTCTGATTGCAAAAACCAATTTATATTTATACCTCCAACCTCCACCAATCAGCATTATGCAAATTATAATTTAAAGCAACATAAAACCTTGATTCTCATAAAAATTCAGAAAACAACTTTAAACGTTCATTTTTCAAGAATAAGAATTTTAACTTAATATGAAGGAAATATTTCTAAAGTAATTCCCAAAACATACGTGTTTATATGCACTAAATATCAGCAATCCAATTTAACATCATAGAATTCAAGAAACAGGTGAGCACAGCGACTATATTCCTTGAACAAGCTGGGCAAGCTCACGCTTCCGGATTTGTTAATCAACAACCCATTACATTCATGCAAGTTTCTTTTTAAAGTGAAATTTTATAGTAATGAAAATTCTGACTATAAAAAAAATGGTAAACTAGTATTTACTCTTGTTAGTTATGACATTCTATTAAAATAATTTATCCTCTTGCAATTTAAGTTCCACTTCTGTGTTCCTTAGCTAAGTGTGTAAATAAATTTAAAATGGATTCGTGTGTGTGCATGTGCGTATGTGTATAAATAAATGTCACTGGAGGTCCAAATAAAAATGTTTTCATAGCAAATGATACTCATTCCTCTCTATGTACCCTGCAGCAGCAATGAAAATGTACTTACTTCTTTGCCTACATATTATCATAAAGTTTCACATTATAAAAAAAGTTTATTTTGAATCCTGAAGTCACTGAAAAATTTCAACCCTACATGCAACTTCTATTAAGTCTTTTCTTTTAATAATATATCTCTGCATACAATTTGACAGACTGTGATGGCATTTTTTAGTATTGTATTTCAAAGATGTTGTCATGTTTCATAGTCTCTTACTGTTCTTCTGGAAGATTACTCAAAGATTCAGTGATAAAGGCCTAGATAGTCCATTATACCTGTAATTATATTAAATAAAAATCCTACTGCTTTTTCACTAAAAATACTTCCTTCAGCACGTTACCTACTTCTTCGCAGCCAGTCAGAGCAGAAGCCTTGAGTGACCCGTGACGATTCAGACCAAGTCTGAACTTAGTCAACAACCACTCTCCATGACTCCTCAGTCTCCTCACCCTTTTATCAGAAGGAACAAATTCGATTTCCTCATCACCTACAGCCGAGCTCTCCAGCATCCCCACCCGCTGCCTGTGACCAGAGACCAAGCAGTGCGCCCTGCAGGGGCAGGCCTGGCCCCGGGCACCTGGGGTGAAAGGGAACATAGTCTGCTCCACCCACCCACCCAGGACGGCTCCACAATCTCTGCCAGGAAGAAGCCATGGAGACCCTGCTTGAACACCTCAAGAAGAGACAAGAGAGTCACAAAAATGAAGAACAACAACAGAGAAGCATCCATCCTGCGAGGATGTGCAGGAAAGAATCTAGAGAACAGAGATGTACAATTTGAATTTAGGTAACCACTCCAATCTAAAATTAATGTTCTAACACCAAGAGCCTAGCCAAAAATTACAATCAGAATAACCTAAAAGAGAACTGTAGCTATGATCACCATTACACAAAGCCTTCACACTCCAAGACTGTTATTTCTCTCAAGGGCTAACCACAGTGTTATCAAAATAGACTTAAACAGGAAAGTTTAGAGAAGAAGGAAAAGGAAATAGCTTTGAAGTAAACTCCACCCTGCTATTCTTTTGGATAATAGAAACCTCTAGAGACAGAAAACCACAGAACTTTTAATTATGGAGTAACTCAGCTTATTATGCCATTCCTTAGAAACTTTACATGGGAATTTTCGATAAAAAATCTAGTAAACTTTAAAACTCTGGCATGTGTAAACTATCAGGTCAGCTGCCTAGATTTCATGCTCACATAAAGACTGAATACACCTGAAATTACATGTGTTGGCCAGTTACAGCCCACGAGAATTATCTGCATTACTGTACGACTGGTCTGACAGCGCTGCCTTTAAAAAGGAGAATTACTTTTCGACCTTTAGTGAAAATTGAGCCTGCTCTCACTATGTGGGATTCTGACATTACAGAGAAAAAGAATAGCTGTTCGGAAAATTAGTTTTTTTAAAAGCTTAAGATACTGAACAAAGATAAAAGAAATTAAAGCAATTTTGAAAGAAAAAGCTGTCAGTATATTCCAAGCTTCTTCAAGAACACTTAGATTTCAGTTTCGCATTATAATTAGCTTTCACATTGCTCATGCACAATGACTACATGAAGGGGGTGAAAAACTAAAATATTAGAATGCAGCCTATGACTTACTGGGCAAGTAGAGCTTTGATACAAATAAAAAAAAAAAAAAAAAGATGCCCAAGGAAGAAAAATGAGTTGGACTGTGGAACACAGGGAATATCTACTCAGGACAGGATTCAGGGCCCCACAGGTAACAGACGTGGTGTCTAGTGTGCTTAGCAGCTGGAAGCATTTACTCCACTGCCTTCAAATATGCATTTCTAGACTCCTGATCTCATGCTTCCTGCCAGAATCTCAAAAGCTAGGAGGAGTATCTAGTTACTAGAAATATTATAATTCTGAGACACTATGCATGAAATGGGACTTTTATGGGCTAGATACCTTAACCAACATCCCAACTTTGTTTCCATGAGAAAAAAATATTGAATTTAAAAACGACAAACAAAAAAATAAAACCACTTTGGGTACACCTGTCTACACAAAGGTAAAGTTACTGTTAATTAGAGCTAATCAGTACAATAACATATTTCTTTTACAAAGGTAAATATGACACTCTCCAGTTTCAACTATTTACCATTACCTTCTTCTTATTATTATTATTAAGCTAAGCCAAATATCTTTCGACTAAGCACAAGGACCAAAAAATGACTTAAAATTCACAATAACTACATCCAATAGTTTATAAAATAGTCATGACATATAGCCCTTACCCTTAGGTTGTTCTACGGGAGAATAAAGCACTGAGGACATAATCGCCATACAATTTTATACTGACGACTTTGTGGTAATCGGTTTTGAATGAGGTTTCTGTGTTTTCAAATATCGCCTAGTTTTGTCAAAAACACAGAGAACATATTGGGCTGAGGAATTTATTGACAGAATTCTTTATAAAAATACTGTCTATTCATGAAAGACTGCACTGAATAAGGCGAAAACAGAGCAGAGGGTTGTTTGGACAAAGGGACATTTTACATTACTAGTGGTTCTGAGATATCTCTCTCTCTCTCTCTCTCTCTCTCTCTCTCTCTCTCTCTATATATATATATATATATATATATATATATATATCTACACAATATATCTTTAGTCCATTTCAAAAATCTGTTTTTGAGAACTCTTATATCCCTTTACTTATTTCTCAACAAACAAACCCTTTGCAGATGAGGAGCAGATTGGAAGAAGGCTTGAAAGGAAAAAGATGGAAAAAGTAAAAAAATAAAGACTGAGAGGAGGGAAAAGGGAGGACAGGAATAATTTGCGATCTTTTTGTTTGTTTGTTTTAATATTACTTACTATAAATTATAAGGAGGAAGTGTCAGTTGCAGTTTTAATTTTGAGTCACATCATCAAACCAGCAAAATAGTTTGTATGGCTTTTCCGAGATCCCATTTCGTATTCTGCATTTAAAGTGAACTCTTTATTAAAGGTAATTTTGATGATCTCAAACCAGCAATTAAACCTTACAGGACCCACTGGAGTGTTACCTGGCAAAGCCTCCAAAGACAGACATTAAAGCCTGACTGTTTCTGGTGGACACTCTACTAACACTACTAATGAGTATATTTACATTTTCATTATACTTTAACAGCATTTGTCTTTCTAACAAGATATTTATTTAACATATTATAAACTTTAATATACACTGAATTTTTTTTCCAATAGGCTGGCTATCCAAATTTGATGTTCCACTAAAGAAATCTCTTGGACTTCAAGGTTTTCTCTCTCTTAGCCTTCATTTTTTTTTTTTTTATAATTTGGCTATCCACAGGTAACCATGAGATAATCTTTTCCAATCTTAAACCCAGCCTCTTCTAGAAAACTAAACACAGTAAGCTGGCCACTATAAGAGAGATTTAATGCATAATGCTGCTGACATTCTGCAAGAATACTAGAGCATTCTAGTAAAAATATCTGAATTAAGAAAAAGTGGGTTATCTAATTATTTTAAAATAATTGGTAAAAGGAACCAGGCTGAAGATGAGCCATTCTCGTATACACTATCAGCCAAATTTTATACTCATATCAAATGGAAAAAATTTGTCTTAATTATTAAACAGTTTTAATCATGCATCAATAAACTATACAAATAAAAAAATAAATACTGTGTTAATGTATCACTTCACCTCTCTGGCAAACTGACAACTGAATCAAAATTATCTGAAACATCTCTGAGCAACTAACACAGAAGTCCAAAAGTCTAGGAATTAAGAGAAACAGTTTTCTCAGAAAAAAATAGCTCCAATTCCTTCATTTACTACCAATTTTCCTTTTTTTCCCCTCCCATTTACCCCTACTTTTCACACAATTCTAACAACTATTTGGTTGGTCAAATAATAGCATATTAAAAGCAACTTGGTAAACAGAATTTTGACTCAATACCATACGGCTCAAGACAACAGGAACTATATATAAATTGTGTACTCTAGTTAGTAAATTGGCTTCTCACAGGGCTATGGGTTACTGATTCTTAGAGCACTTTCATGTACACTAAGGTTGAACAAATAAGTAAACATTATAGATGAGAACTCGATTTCTCAATGTTGGAGAAATTACAACTAAGGAAAGCAGGACGGCTAGAATGAACCCTGTAATTTTGAGTTATCTGAGATACCAGTATGAACTCATGGTGTTCCAAGATACACACAGATAAATACAGAAATAAACATAGCTCTGTGCACACGCATGAGTTAGTATACACACTCTGCTAGCTCTGTCCACTGAGAGGGCCTTGAAGCCACTGAAAGAACAGCAATGAGTACAGGCAGCCCCCAGATGGTGGATTCTAAATACCATTCCCCTGGTTGATTCCAGGGCTAGGGGAGGGAAAATACAAGATGAGCTCAAAGCATGCTGTGGTGCCAGAAATTAAGAATGCTCAAAAAGTTTGAGAATATGTCAAAAAGCCCAGGAACCAATCCGAACTCACAATAGTCAGAGCTATAAAAATTAGGACAACAAAATAAACAAGTGTTGGATTATAATCTATAAAGTATCCATGGTATATTTACATGCACTGATGTAAATTATAAATAAATGGACAAGGGGCAGCTCTTCCTTACAAAAGAATCTCAATTAGCAAATGTAGAAGGGAGGTGGGAAATAGAAAATCATCATTAGAACACCACAGTACTAACTGCTGCTGACAAAACTAAGCAATGGATACAAAAATAGTGAGCCAAAGTTTAAAGAGAAACAGGGCATTTACACAATATCAAAGTATCTACCTGAAGATATTAATTGCAAAAGTAAAAATAGTAACTTCATAGAAAAACCTGGGAGGAGCTGCCTTAATCAATGATGAACAAGGTTCCCAGCACCAGTAATAAGATGCTGATATTATGTCCCTGAATCAGGCACCTAGAAGGGCACACAATGTCTGTGGCATGCTTGTAAAAAGGATGCATTACCTACACCTTACCACGGGAAAGTATCAGACAAATGCAAATTGAGGAAGGACATTCTATGAAATAACTGACCATTATTCATCAAAAATATCCAGGCTATGAAAGACTTGGGAAGATGAAGGGGACGTAATGTACGTATAGGATGCTTGACGTAGGAGACACAGGGATGAAGAAGTCATGTCACTGACCTCCAAGGGCTTGGACACGTGTCCTGATCAATTACAGTTCCATCAGCAAGTGATACTGCCTCAGGATCCCTCACCTTTTTTTTTTTTGATCTGAAGTCCCTTGCCTCTCCTGAATTTTAGAACTAGACATTCCTTTCTCTTAGACATAAATAGCGAACTCAGAAATATCAAAAGAATGCAAGAAAATACTATAAATATGAGGATCAGAACTAAAAGTATGTCCTAATCCGGTACAACAACATTCTCGGTATCGATGACATGTATCGCTGACCATGAGTCAACATGTTGTGCGGCTGACAGTAATTTGTACTGTAAATGTGAGTTTCAGATAAATAACAAATCATTTTTAGTGTAACGATGTCCCATAGAATATTTGCTACATCTTTACTTGCTAAATCTGGTAACAGGGTCACTGATGGCAGCGGCGGACCTCTGCTCCTGGGGAGGGGGACCCCGTTGCTCTCGGCTTGCCCGAGCGTTCACTGATCGAGCATCTACATGTCCACTACTGGCAAATCACCGGTGGCACGCTGCTGTCATTTTTATGTGCTTTAGCACATAATCAGACCCCCTAATAACCCTAAAGGTGTACCTCACCAACGACTAGGAACACAGTGAACCACACTGGTGCATTAGGAGGTTCAATACAGACTAACTGAAGTATTCTAACGAGCAGCTCAGGCAGGGCATTTTAAAAATCTTAAAGTAGATTATACTTTGAGACAAAAGATAGCATCAGAGAAACCTGTCACAGCCTATTCGCTAGATTAGAATGCGGCAGGACTCTTGTATCTGAGATGCTGTGGGCGGGTAGAACGCGAGGAGCACGGCAAACTTCCAGATCCAGTGAAACCAGACTCCTGGGAGCACCGCGAAAAGGCCTTCAAGAGAAAACAGAGCGAGCCCTTCGTCTGGGATAAAAGATGACGAGCACGCCCTGAAGCTCCCCCAGGACCAGAGCGCTCGGAGGCTGACTCCAGGCACGATGGCTAGAGTTCCTGCAAGTCACCCTGGTGCAACAACCCGATCCCACGCGCCTGGTCTCTAGGGATGGCCATGTGACCTAGTTTCAGCCAATACGACATTTAAAAAAAAAAGTCAATTATGTGTATCTTCTGGAAAAGCTTCTTCTTTTCGGGTACGAGAGGATGAACCAGGCTGGCCTGCCCCTTTTTTAAATCCTTGCTTCCTTTTCTCTTCTTTCTGCTCGGAATGTGGCATTGATGCCGAGTCGCGACAACCATTTTGCCTCCATGAGACAAGATGAAGCCAAAGGCCGACACAGCAAGGATGGAGGGACACAAAGAACAGACCTGTGGCCCTTCCACCGGAACTCGGCAGCTGCGCCAGCCCTCAGCCACCCACCTACAGACCTCTCACCTACGGAGAAGCAGCTCCTAACTGCTCAGCCCACTGTGAGATGAGTTTTCTGTTACTCTCATTCAAAGGCATCCTAACCAATCTACCCTTTTTCAACTAAGGACGGTGGTGGTCTCCCTGACCAAGTTTAAAGTGGTCCCCGATAGAAGAGATGCACAGGTTGGAAAGGCCTCCAAAGTAAATAAAACTACATCAGACAAGCTGCATTTCACACATACAAAATCAGTATTGCTTATGTACCAGGCTCTGCAGTCAGACTCCCTGATCTAGACTCTTCCACTTACTAGAGAGGTGACCTTGAGCAAGACGGTCGGCCTCTGTGTACCTCAGTACTCTCATCTCTAAAATGGGATTAACGATATATTTCTCCTAAGAGTGGCTGTGAGAATAAACGAGGCAATGTGTAAAACTCTAGGAATAGCTCCCTGCATATAGTAAGCTCTCTGCAAATATCCACAATCATCATCTTTATGCTGATGATGCAAGCACAGGTAGCTATTATGCAGACACAGATGGATAAAAATGAGTAAGTACGGTTTATGCAGCTCACACATGGTTCATGGTGTGGTACAAGGGAGCAGAAAATTCCTCACAAAATTCAACCATCTTTAAAGTGTTAGTTTCAGCTAAATAGTTCTTCTGTCTGTTAATAGCTTCATCAGCAGCTCTAGCTCTTAAATGCCATAAAAAAGATTCAATTTCATAACATGAAGATTGGTGAAACATAAGCCATTTACACTTCAAAAACCAGTACAAGGGCAAAAGCGTAATGTCAGATTTCATCTCAAGTATTGTTCTTACCTGGTAAGTGGAAACAATAACTCATCTCCTAACTGTAACAGAAAGGGTGAATTTATGATTGATCTCAAGTATATAATGCTACAATATGCATAATCCTTTCATAGTTACAAAACAGCACAGTCCAATGCACATCTCTGTTGAATCACTGAATGGCCTTAGTATGAGCTGGCGTGAACATATATTCCCCTCACATGAGATCTCTGAATCAACAGGAATTGCTGCACGCACATCCAAAAAGACCACTGAAACAGTAACAACACTAATTCCGGTGAGTTGATAACTGGTGATATAGAACTTTCCAAATCCAGTTGTTCCTATGATAATAGTAATTTGGATAAAGAAAGAGAGAGAGCAGAAATGAAAGAAGTTAACTATTTTACAGTTCTGAACAAAAACTGTATGAAGTTTCCACCGGACTTCCCACTCTCAAACTAGTCTGGTTTTAAAAATTACTTGAAAGCCTCAGGCGCTAGGCATCCGGGAATTCCCGCTACGTCCTTGCCCCCCGGTCCCGCTCTACTCCTGGTGCTCTATGTCAATGTTCCGAGCCTTCTATTTCTGTCACATCCCTCAGCTTCTTTTCCTCTCCAACCCTTGCGATCTCATCAGCCCCAAATGTAGCCCACCCTATTTCCCAATTTCAGGTATACTTTTTAAATTTAGGGGGAAAAACATTTTCATAATTGACAGCAACACCCTGGTTCGTGGGGGAAAAAGTCACTTCTGTGGTTAAAAGGTAATACTTAGCACACGGAGATCAAGCACACAGAAATTAACTGCACAAAATTGTATAACTGATGCCTATATGGAAGTGAACGACTACACTGTCCATTTCAGGTTTGTTTCACTTCTCTCCCTTCCCCTTTCTGGATCCTTTAAAGGAGCTGGCTCAGCAGGTCAGTCAACAGTAAAAGAACAGGCTGAAAAGAGCTGCCAAAAATCAAAGCCCCCACCCCTAACAACCAGAAGTTTGCACTGTGACAGAGGCACCTAGAGGTTCCAGCAAACGTGGGAGCATTGTGGGCTGAAATTCCTCCCCAGAGCCATTTCCAAGCCTCATCCCGCCCAGCTGTGCCCAGACTGTGCGTGCACCTTCTCCGCGGGGAGAGCCTGGGGCGTTGCGTGTACTCTGCTTACATGCTTTTCCCCAAAAAACACTGCGCAACAATAACATTGTGTAGTGTGTTGTGTGAGGTGTGTGTGTCCCTGCCCACCTGGCACCTTCTCCTACAAGGTTTCATGCTGTTTTTCCAGAGGCATTTTCACTTTTAATTCTCACGGCCTGTGACAGATCATTCCCAGATAAGAAAACTGAGTTCAAAGAAATTTGTAACCATCTACTTACCTTTTAAATTAACAACAAAATAAGATTTTAACTGTTGCTAAAGCATAATTTTCAAAAAGTTATAAAATGTGACTTTGATGCAAATATAAAATTAAAAACGCCAAAGACAGTATTCAACTCAATTAGTGAGGGTTTTGGTACAAATATGAATACACACAGGATGACTAAAATGAATTTGCTAATAGATGCAAAAACGGTAACTCTATGACAGGAAAGTTTCACAAAATGAGCACCAAAGTGACTCAGTGAACTAGCAGGGACAATGTACAAACTGTTAGGTTGTTTGAACCTAATGACTTCATAAAAGGAACTGCTGGGGATTTCTTTTGGCCTAGTGGCACCAGGAGAAAGTTACTGCAACGCTAAGAGTACCATAAACTGAAAGAAAGCTTAGAATCCTCCACTAGAGGGCAACAACATATCTGAATCTCTCTCCTTCAGAGTAGAAATCAACTGTATCTCTACCAGACAAAAAATTTTTGCATTATTATGGATAAGAATCATTTGCACGACTATCAAACAACTTCTACCCCAAAGAGTTGCCAAACAGCCTATTCGAAAGAGAGTAAAAGGTGTAACATTCCATCTAGTAACACTCCATCTAGTCACTGGAGGGTCCACTGGACGAGCCCAGTATTCCAATGAAAGGACACCTAGGCTCATTTCCAAGTCTTGGAGAATTTTTCCAACTTAGATTATGGTTGGCTGTATTGTTAACAGGAGTAAAGAAAAATCCTAGGAGGTGAGAGGAGGGGGACAGGGACAGCTACAATCTATGAGTATTACCGTCAAGAACTGCAGAGCGTGACTTGCCAGCAAAGGCACAATGAGAGGGACACTCTAATATGCCATGGGATGCATGACCTGGTCCGACCTTCCTGGAAAGTCATCTAATAACATGTACTAGAACTGCAGAGGCTCAGTCTTTGATTCTGTAATTCCATCTCCAGAAATTTTTATTCAACATATCATCAATCAGATGTGGCTAAGATAACATCTATCTCAGTGTTAATTACAAACCATAAAAAAAATGAAACGAGTAAATTTCCCAGCTTAAACATTCTTTCCAGAAGCCTTCCCTGAGTCCCCAAACTCTTTCTAAGTGGTCTGCTTAATACTCAAGATTCCCCCTATGATGTCTCTTACCACACTGTACTCTAATTTCTGATTTACTTACCCATTTACCCTGTTGGTTGGTCTATGACCTCCATGAAGGCTTGGGCCATGTATTTCAATTGCATGGATTTAGCATGATGTCACATGCACAGTAGGCACTCAAATATTGACCCGATGAATAAAAAATGTTATGCAAGCTAAAAAATATGTATATGAGTATGTTTTCTCTATAGAGATAAAAAAAAATTACACGTATCAACCTCAGAACAAAATTATGTGAGAAAAGTCTCATGAAACCCTACCTACAGACAGAATATCAGTATCATATACAGACATTTGAAAAGCACACGGACTGACAACAAAGGAGACACATGCTTCAAGATACAGCTGGTGCAGAGAAAAGTATCAACAAGTCACATGGGTGAGCCGTTCTCGCCCCTGTGTACGTGTGACTTGACTTCATTCTCACACTCTATGCATTTCTATAGACATCATAAAGCTCAAAGAAGACCACTGTATGCTGCTAGCTTAAAGGAATTTTTGGATAATGATAAAAATTATCCTTAAATATGATGGAGAGTTTTGTTTTAAATATTTAAAAGAAATCTGTTTCTTAGGCCCGTGCTTCTCAAAATTTAAGGAGTATAAGACTCACCTAGGAGATCTGTTCAAATGTAGATTCTTACTGTCAGTTTAAGGTGGGGCCTGAGAATCAATATTTCTTACAAGTCTCTAGGTAATACCAATGCTGCTGATCTGCAGACTTTAATTTGAGTAGCAGGGTCCTAGAGCATCACACAAAGAAATTTATAAATGCAAAAAAGGGTATGCAAAGCTCCACTTTCCTATTTTGGTTTTGTTTTGTTTTGTTTTTAGTCCTGAAGCACTGTCTCCTCAGATGATTTATCATAACCTTCCTGTTCAAGCTTCTCAATACCCTGCAGATGCTACAATTTCAAATAATGGAAAACATAGAAATGAAAGAAGGGTCATCACTACAGAGCCCATGAAAATTAAAAGGAATACTATGAACAACTCTATGCCCACAAATTTGATAATCTAGATTAAATGGACCAATTCCTTGAAAGACAATATGACAAAACTCACAAAAAGAACTAGATGATCTGAACAGACTTACATCTATAAAGAAATTGAATCAATATTAATAACCTTCGAAAACAGAAAGCATGAGACCCAGATGGGATTACTGGTGAATTCTATCACACATACACAGAGAAAATGATACCAATTCTATACAATCTCTTTCAGAGGACAGAAGCACAGGGAATATTTCCTACCTCATTCTATGAGGCCAACATTATCCTAATATTAAAACTAGACAAAGACATTAAAAGAAAAATATCTACAGACCAATATCTCTAATGAACGTAAATACAAAAATCCTCAGAAAATATTAGCAAATTGAATTTTAAAAAAGTATAAAAAGATTTATAAACAACAACCAAGTGGGATTTATTTCAAGTATGTAAGGCTGATTCAATGATAAAAAAAATTAATGTAATCCATCAATAGACTAAAAAAGAAAAACATGATCATATGACTACAAGCAGAAAAGCATTTGAAAAAATCCAACATCCACTTATGATAAAAACACTCAGTAAATAACGAATAGAAATAAGCTTTCCCAACTTGATAAAGACTATGTATAAAATACCTACAGCAAACATCATACTGAACAGTGAGAAACTTGAAGCTTTCCCAGTGTGACTGACTGGTGAAAGATTAGACAAATACACCAATGGAAAATAATAAAGAGCCCAGAAACAGACTGGCATAAACACAGTCAACTGATCTTGGATGAAGGAGCAAAGGGCAACAATACAAAGGGGCAAAGATAATCCCTTCAACAAATGCTGCTGGAACCACGGGACATCCATGTGAAAAGGAATGACTGTAGACACAGACCTTATGCTCTTCACAAAAATGCACCCAAAATGAATCGCAAGCCCAAATGGAAAATGGAAAACTATAAAGTTACTGGAAGATAGCATAGGAGTAAACCTAGGTACCCTGGGGTATGAAGTCTTAGATGCAACACCGAGGGCACAATCCATTTAAGAAACAATTGATAAACTGGTCTACATTAAAATTTAAAACTTTTACACTGCAAAAGTCAATGTCAAGAATATGAGAAGACAAGCCATGGGCTAGGAGTAAATGTTTGCAAAAGACACATCCAACAATGAATGTTTTTCAAAATATACAAGGAACGCTTAAAATTTAACAATAAGAAAACAAACAACGCAATTATGAAATGAGCCAAAAACCTTAACAAACACCTCACCAAAGATATACAGATAGCAAATAAGCATATGAAAAGATGTTCCACAGCATATGTCATCAGGGAAATGAAAATTAAAACAAAACCACCATAGATGCTACTACACACCTGTGAGAATGGCCAAAATCTGGAACTCTGACCACACCAAACGCTGGTGGGGACGTGGGGCAAGAGGAACTCTCACTGCTGGTAGGGATACAAAATGATGCAGCCACTTTGGAAAACAGTTTGTTGGTTTCTTACAAAATGGAACATACTCATCCCATACGATGCAGCCATCATGCTTTTTGGTATTTACCCAAAGGAGCTGAAAATTTATGTCCACGTAAAAACCTGCACATAGATGTTTATAGCAGCTTTGTTCACAACTGCCAAATTGTGGAAGTGACCACGATCTCCTTCTGCAGGTCAATGGATAAGCTGTGGTACAATCAGGCAACAGAATATTGATTACTCAGTGCTAAAAAGAAATGAGCTCTCAAGCCATGAGAAGACATAAAGGAACCTTAAATGCATGTTGCTAAGTGAAAGAAGCCAATCTAAAAAAGCTACATACTGTATGAGTCCAATTATATGACATCTGGAGAAAATAAAAAGATCAGTGATTCTTGTGGGGGAGGGGGTTAATAGGCAGAGCACAGAGGATTTTTAGAGCAGTGAAAATACTCTGTCTGACAATGTTGATGGATGGATGTCATTACTGTATACACTTGTCTAAACCCACAGAATATACAACACCAAGAGTGAATCTTAATTAAACTATGGACTTTGGGCGATTTTGATGTACCAGTGGAGGTGCACGGATTGTAACATGTACCATTCTGGTGGGAGACGTTGGTAACTGGGGAAGCTGTGCAGGTGTGGGGATGGGGGTGTATATGAGAATTCTATGTACCTTCCTCTCAATTTTGCTATAAATCAAAAACTGCTCTAAAAAAAAAAAAATCTTTTTTAAAAATGGAAAACAGCTCCCAGCAAGCATTCTTGAGAAGATTGTCTGATATTCCAGGAGTAATTTACCGATGCTTGTACTGGAGTAGTGGATCTGGGAGGCATAAAATGTAAGGAAATTTCCTGGTATGTCATCCAGCACCTAGAACAGTCCCTGGTACACGACAGGCAATCAAGTGATTGCTGAACAAATAACTACAATATTTAGCCTGGAAAAAGTGTGTGTGGGGGGGCGTCCAAAAAAAAAGCTGGTAAGGTTTTCCAATATTTGCAGTCAATTAACTAGAAAACAAGTAAAAGTCTTCTGAACTATTTCAGTTAGAATATAAGAGAACTAAAGGTCAATTTCGGCATATTTTAAATACACATTTCTAACAACCAGGTGTCCAACAATAGTATACATTTTCTCAAAAGGAAAAAGCTACCTGAATATGTCCCAGCAAATAGGCTAGGCAGCCAGCTCTAGGGGACACTAAGATGTACCTGCCCCAAGAACACTAAGGATACCTACGGTCTCGCCCCAAGCACGGGATTCACTACTCACAGTATTTCTACTCAGATTAGGAAGAAACTGCAAGAGCAGCTTTTCTACTTAAAAAAAAAAAAAAAAACCGGGCCGGAAGGCACAACCTGACGTATGACCTAAGAGTAAATCAAAAGCTTAAATTCTCTAGAAGTCATAAAAACAAAGCTATTTCACCTTGACAAATGAATATCTTCAAAGACAACAGTGTGACAAAGCTACAAACATCCAGTTGTTTGAGCGTCTTTTTGCCACCTACAAAGAATAACTCTTTCTGATGGATTTAACCGAGAGAAAAAAAAGATAATGAAATTCATCTGATGGGAAGTTAATGCACAAACACACCTCATTTTCCTAGAAAACCTCAAAAGACATCTGGTGTTAATGTATCAAAACCCAAAGGTTTTCTTTTGGGGGGTGTAATTAAGCTGTAACAGTTTAGAATTGTGACTATTAAAACTGCCCCCACAGCTTCACTTGGTATTTTCAATTGTTTCAGCTAAAAGAATACCATTATTTCTGATAATGCTACAAAGTATCAATTTACAAGATTTTTTTTTAAAATTAAGATTATTTTTAAACTCACTTTAGAAGCTTTAGTTTCTGAAAGCATGTAGCTATTAAAATGCTAATATGGAAAGATGGAAGTGGATGCTACAGAGATTTAGTAACATAAAACACAGGAAATTTTTGCTCTAGATAATGTGGAAAGATGGCTTGTAAAGCTTAGGAGATATTACTTAAGGCAAAAGAAACAATTTGGCCATTAACAGTGAGGCTAAACCAAATGTTTGTCATCAAATATAATGAAACTAATTGAAACAACAACAAAAATGAAGGCAAATATGTAAATCAAGTAAAATACAGGACAAAATTAAACTACAACAAACAAAGTGCGGTGTAGTTATGGCAGCGAGTCATAGTAAATTACAAATAAACTGAAGAGAATAAAAAGAAAGATTCCAACAATTATGAGTTAGACACCAAGGAAAGCATAAATGCTCAAAGCAGTAAATTTCCCATGAACACACAAGAGGCTGGAGGACTGACTACCCAGATGCATTTTTAACTTTAGAAAATGGCAGGAGAGTTAAGAGAATCAAAGCTTGAAACTCAATAACTCAAAACCCACCACTTTGTATCTTAGGTATCTTAGCTAGCCCTAGATTACAAAAATATCAGTCCTCAAGCAGAAGTTTTTGTCAGAGATTTCTTTGCCACCCAGAGATGCAAAAACAAAACAAAACAAAAAAAACCCTGCAAGTTTTCCAAGTGTCAAAGAGGGCATGGAGCTTTACTATTTAAATAACAAAGAAAAAGCCATGTTGATATTAGAAAAAACAGAGTCAGAAAACCCAGTTCCATCTCCAATACCTGTTTCCAAAGGCTGTTCCTTAGAAAAAAGAATATTCTATTCTCTGTGTATGAAGTTCATTCCAAAATTGAGTCTATGGGTTGCTCCACACATCACATAATTCTAATCAGAATGTAGCATCTGAATTGCAATATGCTGAAAGTGTAAAGTATGTACTGGAGTTTGCAATAGTTCACAAAAACAATGTAAAGTATTGCATTAATATTGATTCTGATTATGTGTTGAAATGATAACATTTTAGATATTAGGTGAAAGAAATACATCACTAAAATTAAGTTCACTTATTTTACCTCTTCAATGAAGCTACTGGAAATTTTTAAATTACATATGTAATTATCTTTCTATTGTACTATATAGGACAGCCTGCTGTAGACTGAACTCTTTCACAATCAGGTTTGTCAATTCTTTATTTTTCTACATTACCTACCAGCATGTGGTCCATAACAGATACTCAAGAAGTGTTCGATGAAGAAACATAAGTATAAAGCAGCAACTAGATAAAATTGCATTTGCTCTTTTTGATCTGTATACCAGATATAGTCTATTGGAGTGACATTAAACCCTTATTTGGTAATCATGAGAATTCTGAAATATGGATCAAGTCAACTTAAAAAAAATTTACAGCTGAAAAGAAAATTGACATACCTAATTTGTTTTTGGTTGAATTGTGTCTTCCCCAAATTCCTATGCTAAAGTCCTAACATCCAGCACTTCAGAATGTGACTGTATTTGGAGACAGGACCTTTAAAGAGGTAACGAAGGTAAAATGAAGTCATATAGATAGATGGGCCTAATCCAACATGACTGGTGTCCGTCTAAGAATAGGATATCAGCACACACACTGACCAGGGGGCAACAGTGAGGACCCAGCGAGAAGGCAGTCATCTGCAAGTCAAGGAGAGAGGCCTCCGAAGAAATCAAACCTGCCAACACCTTGATCCTGAGACTTCCGGCCTGAGAATTTTGAGAAAACAAATTTCTACTGCTTAAGCCCCCCAGTCTATGGCAGTTTGTTACGGCAGCCCTGGTACACTGGAACGCTGTTCCAAACACTCAGAATCTTTCCAATAACTGAGAACTGAGTGGAGTTTGAGTTTTTACACTGAAATTACAAATTCAGCTCCTCAGTCACACTAGCCATGTTTCAAGTGCTTAAAAGCCACATGAGCTAGTGGCTGCTGGATTGGACAGCATAGATCTGGAGAAAAGACCAAACCAGAAGTTTCTAACAAGAACACTTAATTGGTCAGGAGATGTAACCAAGAAATGTCACTATGTAACTACTATACACTGAAACATTGTTAATCTTTAATTTAAAAAAAGGCAAATGACTCAAATCTACCTAGTCATTCTTGTTATGATTTGCTGAGTAGAGATTAAAGAAGGCAGTAAATATTTCAGGGCTACATGTGGTACAAACGAATGTCATCACTAAGGGCTCTTAAGAGGTCTATCTGCTGCAGAATACAGAGGACTATGTACATAGGCGACCAGTACACATGTACCACTAAAAAGGGGTCAGAACTCCAGGTACAGGTTACCAGGGACTCCCAAAAAACCTGCTGGTACAGTGGGGAACACTAATACCCATCTTCAGGTTTTATCATGCCTTCTGTGAACTTAAAATCAGGCTTTTTAAATAAAGATTAAATTCCAGAAATGTAAGAGATGGCATGAATACTATACCAAACAGGATATCCCCATATTCGTTACCACTTAACCATGAGATATCAAAAAACTAAGTCCACTATTAGTAAGTTCATACATCTCTAAATCATAAAGTTCAATGGCATGGAAGAAAAATACAGAATTCAGGAAAAAAAAGAACCCAATAGAACCCAATCTACTAGACTTGCCTAAATACTCATTCACCTAACTGAACACATTTACTAAAATAAGTAGCTATCTCCTTTGCAAATTAACTAGAAGAATGAGTGTAGGGATTTCAAAATTTAATAATGAGTATAATAAACTTCATCTAGTGGAAAGTATTTTACAATTGCATAGGACTCTACTTCTTAAGCTTTTTAAATATTTTATATCATCTTAAATTTTGCCCAAGAACTTCATGTTCGAATATATTATTTTACATAGATAAAGAAACCAAGGCTCTAAGAAATTAAATGACATGCCCAAGGCCACATAACTGGTGAAGACACTGAAAACTCAAACCAAGGTCTTCTGGTTCCAGAAACTTTCTACAGGCTTCACCCTGTTAGGATGCCCAGCAACACAATGTCAGGCGCATGTTAGTTACTGTAAAAATGTAACGCTGACTTCATCATGTGCATTAATGCTTACAATGGTAACTAAATTCAGAACAAACCTCAACAATGGTAATTCAGTTCAGAAGAAACAACCTCCAAGAGCATCATGGTCACAGAAATCCTTTTAAAATTTAAATATAATCTTTGACAAAGAAATGTAGAATGATAAAAGGCTTTCTAGCATAAAACTTATTTATAATGATCAAATTATGTGGGGAAAACAAAATCAAACTTTTGACTCAAGAGTTTATTACATTTAAAGTGACAGATGTTTCATATAAATTGCTGTATTTCTTACTACATCGGATCCAATTAAGAGTGATATGAAAGCTATATTTAAAAAGTCAATATTCAATGTTAAGGGGGATTTAAACTATGAGGGGCAATTGTACAAGATTTCAAAAGACTGCATGGAACGCACAGGTGGTCCCAGGTTGGAACAAGCAACTGCACAGGTTATTTTTGGAATGGGAACATTTAAACATAGATGGTATTAGACACTGTGAAACCTCATGTGGAAAAAGTGGAGTTACAAACTGAACAAGAAACTTACAGTAAGTCCTTATTTTGGTTTTAAAATACCTAAGTGTATATTTAGACATAGCAAATATCTCAAGAGATAGAAATACATACACATGAATACACATGTGTACATACACAGAGATAACATAATCCGGGAGGCTGGAATGTGGTATTTTTATTACTTTTGTTTATCTAGATCCTCTAACTTTTTATAATGTATATGCACTATGTTAAAAAAAAATTTTAAATGACATCCATGTTTCTATTACACCAGAAATTAACACATTTGTGACCGTTTGCTGTGTCTTAAGTTTGTGAAATAAGCACATGTGAAATAATAATTTTAAGGATGGTTTGACTCTTCACTTTTACACACTATGAAGTGTATAAAATAAATCAACTTCACTGACAAACATAGTTCTGAATATAAATGTTTATGCTAATATCTGAAATGATGATACTGAAGAACAAAGCAAAAAAAAGTCCAGATTTATGAGGATATTTTGAAATGGCACCTAAATTCACAGAGTTTAGAACAGCAATAGTGTTTCCTCACCAGTTAAATATTATTCTTCATTAAAGAAAAACCTTTAAAGAGAAAACAATGAAAAAAATAAAACATCTGCAGTCTTATTATATATTACTATTAAAAGCTTTATAGGTATTCTTTTCCTGGAAAGTGTCATTCTGCCTATTTCACTTATGAGAAAATCAAGATTAAAAGAACTGTATCCAGAATATACAAGGAAATGGCTACTTGGCAATCATTCAGGTAGTCCTACTTTACAGATGAAGAAACTGAAATACAATCAGTTCTGGTATCTGCATCCAGAGATTCAACCAACAGCGTATCAAAAATATTCAGGAAAAAAAAGTTAAGCTGTTGCTGACAAGAACTATGTAGTTAGGCCTACAGTGGTTACATCTGTACTGACCATGTACAGACTTTTTTTCTTGTCATTATTCTCTAAACGATATAGTATAACTATTTACATTGGACTTCCATTGCACTTGTATTAGGTATTATAAGTAATCTAGAGATGACTTGAAGTGTAAGGGAAGACGTGCATAGGTTATATGCAAATACTCAACCATTTTCTACAAGGGACTTGAGCATCCTTGGATTTCGGTATCTGTGAGGGTCCTGGAACCAATCCGCCCCATATATAGAGGGACAACCGCACAAAGTCCAATATCTACTAAGTGACAAAGCTAGGACTAAAACCCAGAGATCGTAATTCCTCAATCCCATCCCTCTATGCAGCATTCTCTCTTCTTTAAACCTAGAAAACACTACTTAGGTTTTAGGGACAAATCTGAAAGTCAGCAAGACACCTGGACCCAATGTTTAAGTCTTGCAAATGCTGTTGGTCTGGCTACCACTGGATAACTGAGAACTATGAAATTTAAGCTGCAAAATCTTTGTTTGCCAATGCTTTTCTTAACTTTTGAAAAGCTGCTTAAAGTAATCAAGATCCAACCTCTTAACCAAGCCAAACATATCTGGATTCAGGATCTAGTTCTGGCACTGTTCTCTTCACCTGTAAATAAGATATATAGGTACGTGCAAGAGGGAGAAGGAGTCATCAGTGTCCCCTATGGTCATTACTATTAGCCTTCAATTGTTTTACCATCATTTCTCCCAGGACGTGGAAAACCTGCCAAGTTCAAATCAAACTCAATACCTTAAACAAAAGCCATGAATTCATGTTTACATAAAACAAATTTAAACATTATAAACTAAGCAATTCGAATATATGAAATTGAAACTAGAATTTCTACAGAACAGAAACACAGTAACTAGTAAAGAACATATTTAGTATTACGAGATTACCACACAAATCAATTACCATACGAGAATAAATGCTACTGACAATTAGTCTCATAAAAACTTTCCATTTCTATGTTAATTACAGTGATTGGAAACTTTAAAGTAACGAAAGTTCTTAAGTGAGTGTTCTACCTTTGAAACATTTTATATAACCACTTACTAATCTTTTATTGGATAATCTCAGGCACTTTGCACAATGGACAGGAAATAACGACTGATCATTACATCTTTGGTGTTTAATGTTCTACTACCTTGTTAGAGATTAGTTCACAGCTGTTAGAGGCCTAAGAACTAACGATACGAGTAGCCCTTAACTCTTCTGCAGGTGGAATGCATACAATGTATTGAGTAATTTAGATAACTGTGTGGCAAGAACTATTTTTTATCCTCGTCTTTTTTTTTTCTTTCTTTTTTTTTTTTTTTTTAGATAAGGAAACAGGTAAAACAGTGAGAAATAAGCCTAAGGGCACAGAGCTAGGAAGTCACAGGCCGACTGGAAACTATTCCGGGTCCAGGGTCTAGTCCTTTCAACCTCTTCAGGACTCTGGGCGCAGGGGCCCGTCAATGTGACTGAAACGTGGAAAGAAATACAGTACCAGTGGGAAGCAGGGGTTCCAACGGGGTAAAGGCATGCTCCATATCGGATTATTGGCCTCGACACTAGAAAAAGTAAAAACGGCACGTTAGAATGAATTTCCCCGATCTCAGTGAAGAGCACGCGAAACTGCCGGAGCATCTGGCCGCTTTAACGCCGCGCCCGGCGCGGACCACGAGGAGCGGCGGCGGCGCTCGGCGTCCTGGCCCCGGCACCACTCGCCGCGCGCGCCGCCGCGAGAAGGAGCGGGGACTCGGGGGGCCAGGGTCCCGGGGCGCAGCATGCCGGCACGACGCGCGCCTCCCTCCACGGGGCTGCCCCTCCAGCCCGTCCCCGCGCGGCCGTCGCCGTCCAGGCACTGGGGGAGCGCCGGGCGGCCGCCCCCTCCCCGCGCTCCCCGCCCCGTCCTCGGGCCCGCGCGCCGAGGACGCGGACGACGCGCCGGGAAGCAGTGGCACTTACACAATGGCGGGTGGAGCCACCAGCGGCGGAGCGCGGGCGGCGGCGAGGGGATCGACGGCTCGGCGCTCGGCTGAGGCGCCTCGGGCGGCGCGCGGCCGGCGCTCGCGGGTTTAAGCGCGGCGCGCGCGGAGGCCCCGCCTCCTTCCGAGAGCCCCGCCTCCTCGCTGGAGCCCCGCCTCCTTCCGGGAGCCGCGCGTGCCCGGCGGTGGCCGCGCGCGCGCCCGCTGCAGCGCAGTCCTCCAGCTCCTGCAGGCGGCTCCTGCGCGCGCGCGCGCGTAAGCCGCGCTGCTCGCTGCATTTCTGCACAGAGGCCGCTGCGTCCGCTAGACCCGGCAGCGAATCCGCTGGCACCCTTCTTCAGCCTGGCCTCAGGGCCTGGCAAGCTTCCCGCCTACCCAGGCCCTGTTGCTGGGTCCCCGTTGTCGCTGCGCTCCCTCTTGCCGCGTGTGTCCTTAACGAGCACGCCTTCGTTAAAGTCTTTCCGCCCTAAGCGCGGTGCAAACAGTCGTGGAAGTTTCAGTTGGTAGAAACTTTAAGCCAGCCACTTGCAGCCACACTCTCGCCAACACTCCCCAGGTGGAGAGAGCTTAATATTCTGCTGTCAGGCAAAAAACTTCTCTCTGGACGTGCCGCTGCCCTTCACCCAGCCCAGGACCCTCACCTGTTAGAGGGATCCATGCCCGCCATACCCATACCCGTCGTCAGTGATCACACACACACACACATTAAAATGCCTGCCATTAAAATGCTGCCAAGAGAAATCACTCTTCAGTCAACAGGCCCCTGTCCACCTAAACGGTTTACAATTGTTAAAAGTGACCTCTGAGAAAAAGGGATGGAGTACGTAGGAGGCAGTAGGCCGAGGGAAATACTACTTTTTACTTCATACAACTTTGTATTTTATTATCTTAATATTTTTTAAATAAGCATATTAAAGAAAGTTAAGTTTGTAAAAATGTATATTAAAAGAAAATTAATGTGTCATTATTGTTAACCTTTGGCATATTTTGGGCTTCCAGAGACAGCAACACACATACGGACATGGTACAATTTTTAGAGAGATTCCATAGCTTCAAGCAAATTTCTAATGGATTCTCTGACCCCCGAACGAAGGAACTAGTAGCTTATGTGGGTTTTGTTTTTTTTTTTTCCATGATACAAAGATGGCCCTTCTATCTCCCTCATCAATTATCTTCCACTCTGCCTCCATTTCCTTGAACTGGCAGACTTCAAAATAGGTTCTATAATAAAAGTTTTCTGCAGCGAAATATGTTTTGAAAATACTGCACACTTTCACCAATCCCCTTAAAGATTTGTAACACATCTATCATTAACCACCTCATGAAGACCAGGAGTAAGGAAGCTGTTGATCTCCAAACTGAGAACTTCTCAAAGACATTGGGGCATGTAACACTGATGTTTTGTTTTGTTTTGTTTTGTTGGCATATCTTCTCAAATTTTGCAGAGCAGAACAACTGTTGGGGAAAAGCTCCGAGAAACACTGAGCCCCAAGTTAACGACGCCCCTTTGCAGCAACAGCTGATCTCCCTACTGCTACCACTAATTTGCCTTGGAGTATCTAGTCTCAACCACCAGCTCAGCTATTTCACCTTTTTTTTTCTCCACAAAAATCAAATCATTCTCTTGGCTTCAAAATGCATATCTATTCTTATCTCACTTTAACAGCTCAAATAGTAATTCCAGCCGCCTTTAGGATATTTCCACTTAAATATTTCACCATTACTTCTGATTTGAGTGGCTAAAACTGAAATCTTTAATTTATTCCTCCTCCCAGAGTCTCCATTTCTTCCCTTGGTATCATTATTCTTCTTGATAAAATAACTCCTTGATAAATAACTTTAATTGCCTTTTCTTCCATTCCATAAACTCGGCAGGTTGCCAAATTTTGTTCTATTGATTACTTATTCCAGCTTGTTGAGGTCAATTTGGATCAAGATTCTTTCATCCTTGTCATTTCCTCTCATCCATCAATCAAAATTCTCATTATTTTAAAGCCTATCTAAAGTATCATCTCTGAGAAGTCTTTCCTGCGATTCAGTCAAGCCCCTCGCACTTAATCTCATTTTGCTCTATAATCTATATTTTTATACTCCTTTCCACAGTCTGACATACAGTAGTTCCCCACACCCCCTTACGCTCAGAGAATAGGTTCCAACACCCCCAGAAACTGCAGATAGTACCCAACCCTGTATAAACATACATTTCCAACATAATGCGGTTAAACTAAATTAGGCACAGTAAGAGATTAACAACAGTAACTGATAATAAAATAGAATAATTATAACAATACACTGTAATAAACTTTGTGCAAATGTGGACCTGACAAGGAGATAATTTTATTCAGGTTATAGCAATGAAGAGCATATCCTAGATCCTAAGGTCTGAAGGTCTCCACAATGTGGTGTGTGGCCTTAGATGTTTCTAGGGAGGTGTGGAAGAGTCTCAGGTGGAGTGATTTACAGTTGCAATCAAGGGACATATTAGTCAGCTGAGCAGGAAACAGTTATCTGTGCTTAGCTATTCTGGGGCAAACATTTCTAATATCTGTTAATCATTCCTGAGACAAAGAATGGGGAGTTGGATACAAGTGAAACTAATAGGATGTCATATGCCAATTATATCTCATTTTTTTAAAAAACATGGGGAGTTGAAGGGACTGTGCCTGTCCTTAGAGGTTCAGGGAAAAACAAGGGACATCTGAGAGTCTATGGGAGTCGTGAGAAGCGTGGACGGAATCTTATCTAAGACATGAGAAAGAGCTTTTTGCTGAGGCAGCCTTTTTCCCGGGACACAAATAGGGGGGAGGGGTTCAGAAAACAAGAGGGGAGGGGGATTTCTTAGCCATCATTCACTGTCTTCCAGGAGCATAGGCTCAGGGAAAGTTCAGCATTGTCAGAAGCTTTCTGAAAGTTTCACGTAATACTTTTTCTTAAACCTAATTGTCCAGTACTTAATTACGTGGTTCCCTCTAGCTTTCATGGAGACTGAAAAAGTAGTCTTTTAGATGAGATGCAACAGGGCAGATAAAAATGGGTGCTATTACTGAACAGCAAAGAGAAACTGGATGTTGCATGAACTGACCAAGTGGCCAGACTCCATAGCAGCTGCTGACCGTTGCCCTTGTCCACCCTCATGCCTCTCTAATCTAGTCCTTACACAGCAACCAGAGCACTCTTTTTCATTATAAAACAGATTGTGTTCCTGCTTGCTTAAAATCCATCAGCTGGTTGTAGCATAATAACCAGCCTGAAAAGGCCCTGAATGAGATGGCCTTTGCCTATCCCCAATCTGGTTTTATATCAGTCTCCATCCATATGAAGCTCCAGCCACATCTGCTTCTGTCATGTTTTTAAAATAGGACAAGTCCTTTCTACTTCTTTTTCCTTCCCCTAAAATGTTCATTCCCTTCCCCTCTCCACCAAGTTCTTCATATCATTGGCTCATTCTAAGTTCAAGTGTCACTTCTTCAAAGAAGCCTTCCTTGATTTTCCTATCCAAAATTACGTCCTCTAGTTACTATCTATCTTAGCACACTGTTTCTCTTCTCTAGAACACTTACCTTGCTAATTTATTTATTGATCTTATTTCCATGGTGAGGCAAGGGACTTGGCTTGACCTGTTCACTGCTCTATGCTCAGTGCCAATCCCAGTACATGGTTTAGAGTAAGCACTCAATGTGTGTGTTATATATGTATAGGTATATACATATACACTTATATACAGATGTACACATACACACAATTTACATAATTTATATATACAACTTATATAATTTGTAACTTACATATATGTGTATATGTAAATATTTGTGAAAGATTTATTAACCACAAAAGATCTACCCATTGCAAAAATATCTTTTATACCTTAGAATAAATATGAGCTAGATATATTATTTATTCAACTTGTGGATAATATTTAATTCATAAAAGGTTCTGGAGACACCTGGGCCTCCATGAACGCTCAGGCATTGAAACCTTACAGGCTGGAAGCCACTGGCATGAGAGAAAACATCCTTGTCTTACAAGTAGGCGACCTAGTTTTCAGTACTGAAAGGAAATAAACTCTTATCTTTTGTCAACCACTATTGTTTGTGAAATAGCCATAAGTTTCTATCTTGTTTAAGCCATTCTTGTTTAGTTGGTTTCCCCCTCCTCTGGTTATATGCTACCCAACCTTATTCCAAATTGATATATTGGCTAATAAACGACTGACCTAGAGTGATTGCAGTAGAGATGAAAAGATTTGGGATATATTTTGGGATCAGAACCAACACTTCTTGCCTTTTTTTTTCAATAGTTAAATATATATGCAGGCTCCACTCACTTAAACAGTATTTACGTGTGTGTATATGTATATGTGCAGGTATATCTATATGTATGTATACACACATTATGTACTATCTACCCATATTTATTTTTCCATCACCGCTGCCAGCTGTGTTCTGTTTAAAACCACTCGACACTTGTCACCCTCCACTCCCACCTCCATCTCCTTGTTAATATGAGACTTATTTAGGACATCACTCTAATTCATAATTTTTGGTCACTTTTCATATTAAAATATGCTGACTTTAATATAAAATAAAATATGTTAAAATCTAAGTATTAAAATAGGCTCAGTTATCAAGATTCAGGGCTCTTTATAGTAATTACTTAGATCTTATATTTGATTCAAAACTTTCTTCCTCTTTCACCTCCCAGACTAGACTTGCGGGGCTAGCAGCTCTGAGTGGAGGAGAAAAACACTGTGCTCTCTCACATTTATCCTTCCCCATCCCGTCATACTTCTTTGGGATTAATGTTCAACTTGAGTGTGGAGAAGGAGACCGTAGACTGACAGCCAAGATGACATGGCTGTCCCCTCTCCATTGGTTATCGCGGACTTTTGGACCGCTTGCAGACATCATTGTGAGCTGGAAGTGACATCGTCACAGTGCATGGATGAGGGAACTGTGATGCCTCACGCATGGATAAAAGAATCCGTTCAAAACAGCTCCTACAGACATAGCCCGGTACCACACACACAGAGCAAGCCTGCAGCCCCTGATCTCATCTGCTTACAATCTGGAGCTTCCTGCAGGCAGGGGATCCATTTTTCCGTACCTCTCAGGAACTAGTCAGTTGAGATTTGGTCATTATTTATTTCAACTCCAGGCCATGCCATAGGAACACACGTTTTGCTTTGGTTTCCTCAGAAGCAGAACCTAAAACAGGGATTCGAGTGTACATAGTTTATTTGGAGGTGCAGAACCACTTGCAGAGCGTGGCATTGTTAAAGAAGGCAGCTAAGGACGGGTGCACAAGCCTGGTGCTGTCATGGAGACCACAGCTAGATCGGGTGAGAAGTGCTGGGACACACGCTCGCAGGATCTGACTTTAGATTACTTAAATGTCAACTGTTAAGCATCACTTGCTTCTTGTTAGTATATAGAATGCAATTTATTTTTGACATTGGACATTGGCTTTGTATCCCGTGATCTTGTTAAATTCACTTATTAGTCATTTAACTTTGTTGGTAGATTTCTTGGAATCTACAGATCGTGGTGTCTACGAATCTACTGGTCAAATCGTCTACAATAGAGTTTTATTTCTTTCTTTCCAAACTGTGTGACTTTTATTTATTCATTTTTGGACTAATGACACTGGATAGGACCTTCAGTATAATTGTGAAAGGAAACACTGAGAAGAGACATCGTTACCTTGTTCCAAATATTACGTACAGAGAATTCAGTCTTTGCCATTAATTTTGAGGTTAAGTGTGGGTTTTTCATAAATGTGCTTTATCAGGTTGAAGAATTTTCCTTTCATTCCTTAGTTTGCTGAGACTGTCACAGTAAATGAGGGTTAATTTTGTGAAATATCTTCTCCTCTCACTTATTAAGATTATATGATTTTCCTACTTAATTCTGTTAATATGATAATCCCATTGATTGATTTTCAAATGTTAAACCAAACTAAACTCCTGGGACAGAACATAAATAGGTCATGAGGTATTATCTTTTTTAAATATATTCCTAGATTTGCTTCGCTCATATTTTGTTAAAGTGTTTGTGTCTATGTTGATGAAGAAATATCAGTTAATGGTGTTTCTTTCTTGTAACACCTTTGGTGTCGATGAGGGCCCTCAGCAGTTCTGTATTGCAGAAGGGATGATGTAGGTAAGATCCAGCTGCTCCTACCCCCCATCCCAATGTGTACAAAACATGCTTTTTCTTTATCTCTTTCTTTTCTTTTTTTTTCTTTTTTTTTCTTTTTTTTTTTCTCTTCTCTTCTCTTCTCTTCTCTTCTCTTCTCTTCTTTTTTCTCTCTTCTTCAATGGTGTGCTGGAACTTATCTTCTGGAAACCTGTACTTCTACAAAGGCTCGCTCATTTGTGGGTGATTATATGAGACGGTGTCTTTTTGAAGATCCCAGATCACAGCAGGGAAGGGCGGGGCGAGGTTCACAAGCCACTGCCAGGACTGAGGTCTGTCTGCCTGTTACCCAAAGTGTGGGCAGGTGAGATTCCTCCCAGGTCCCTCAGCATATGGTGCTGCATCCCACAGCTCCCTTAGAGGCACTTTTTGTCTGTGGATAGATGCCAATTTTTTATTGTTGGGTGAGAGGGACAAGTATGAGTGATATCTTATTTCAC
Organism: Eidolon dupreanum; assembly: GCA_028627145.1. Classification (NCBI taxonomy): domain Eukaryota; kingdom Metazoa; phylum Chordata; class Mammalia; order Chiroptera; family Pteropodidae; genus Eidolon; species Eidolon dupreanum. The sequence goes on from CM053514.1 coordinate 69,426,495, forward strand.
CATGATGCTGATGTCATGGTGAATTTGTCATCTCAGGTATTATATTTATCAATGCTAAAAGTTCCATTTCATTATTTAAAAAATATCTTCCATTTTCCTTTAAATCCTTGAGCATGATTTTAATGGCTGTTTTATAGTTCTTATCTGCTAATTCCATCATCTCTGTCATCTTGGGAATCTCTTTATTGCCTTTTTTCCCCTCTTGATATGGGTCAAGTAATTCTGCCTCTTTGCATGTCTAGCAATTTTTGGTTGGACGCTGAACATCATGTGGTTGAGTGTGTGCATTTCGCTTTCTTCCTTAAAGATCTTGAGGTTTGTTTTGGCACACAGTTAAGTTACTTGGGGATCTGCTTTTATCCTTCTGAGGTTTGTGCTCAGGCCCTATTAAAAAGGATCTACAGTTGCCCTTACTCTGGGACTCTTTAGTCCTGGTACTAAGGTATGACTCTTCTGAGGTCTTTAGTGAATGTTCTATGTATTTAATAGATTCACCCTTCTTTGGCTGATATGCACTCCACTATCTCCCAACCCTGTGTGAGCTCTAGGAATTGTATAGCTTACGGTTTTCTAAATGCTGTAATTTGGCTGGACTTACAGAACTCTACTTAACACATGACCGGAATTAATTCAGTCAAAGCCTTAAAGATATCTTTCTCAAGATTTTTGGAGTTGTTTTCTGCCTGGTTCCCTGGCTCTCTGCCCTTCAAATCCCAGGTATCTTGGCCTCCCCAAAATTTTTATCTGTCCTTTCATCTGAGTAAGGCAGTAATTGTTACTTGGTTTTTGCCTACCTATGCTGTAGTCTGGAAATTGCTTCCAAATAGAAAGCTGAGATGATCATAAGGTTAATCTTGTTTATGTCTCTTCTCTCAGGCATTACGGTTCTGCTCTATTTCACATAATTTATGCAGTTCTCTAGTTGTTTATGCAGGAAGGAAGATCTGGCCCTAGATACTTCTACGTGAAAGAATGTTCTTTTCTATAAGTGTAAGATCAAAACTTAAATCTCCAAAAGTATATTGGAAACTCTACATTCACGATGAGAAGTTTTTGATTATTGGACTACGTACAATACAATGGGTGACTGATTTCATAACTCTACCCCATAAAAGCCATTATCCATAGAACCTTGCTTTTTGGTACCCCACTTCGAAATTCAATTATTCTTGAATTCAGCTCTTTATTGGCTAAATGTCTCCAGAAGATAAACCTTTCATTTATTCTTCGGGCAGCTCACAAATTCTTTCTTCAATTTTATTTGTCTGCTTTTTGATCATATTCTGAGGATATTTTTCTCTTAATGTTTTTGATATCTTTAGAATTTTTCTTTAGTTTTCAAATTTGTCTAATATTTTATTTATACTGAATCTCTATTTGCAACAGCTTAATTGGCATGCAAGTGTGTATACACATATATACATATAGACACATTTAACACATGATATACATACATACATACATACATACATACATACATACACAAAAACAAATAGATATGTATATGCATTCACACACTTATGTGCTTAAATATACTCAGCATCTCAATATATTTATAGTGGGAAGATGTGTCTTCTATAACAGTTAACCTGGAACATGCCTACAATTCCTTTGGCATGTTGGGGTTTCAATGTGTATACATGTGTGAGCAGGGGAGAGAGATAGAGAAGGGATAGTTTTGTTTTGAATTGCAGGAAAAACTTAGAACACCTAGTAATGAACCCACGTTCCTCCTCTGCTTCAGAATCATTCTTCCCTTGTAGTCTAACTCCACGTCCTCCTGATACATGTTCGCTCAACTATACACTGAACCCTTTCCATTGCACCTTCTAAACACATCTCCAAGTCATCCACTGCCTCCTCCTTATTTCAGGCTTCCATCATATTTCACTAGACGTGGGCAATGT
>CM053514.1:69428901-69533739 GCA_028627145.1 Eidolon dupreanum
TAGATCATTTAAAGAAAGACTTATGCAATTTGAGAAGATACAACTTGAGAAAATATAGTGACCATAAAGACACTGAATGTTTCAAAATTTGGAAAAACTCACAGAATTTTAACATGTTGATTTCGAAAGGATAAACTTTATATATCTTATTCTTACAGATAGGAACATGCTTATCATTATTGACAATAGCAGACCATGGCTTTTCTTAATATTTTTATGAAATGATTCACTTTTATTTGTATTGAAAACACAAAAGTGATGAATTTTAACAGATTGGGCTTGTGTTCATTACATAGAGGATGGAATGTAAATACGAGCTATAAATATTTTTGATCCTTGAAAATACCATGCCTAGGAATTTATTTTTACATTATGGAGTCTAATGTTTTTCTTGCTTGGTTGAGTGAACCAGGGAGGTTTCTAAACTTAAAGAAATAAATTCTGCAGTACTGTATACCCTCCACTGTGAGCCACGGAAAGTGAATCACAGAGGGAAGGCACTGTGAAACTTTTCAAAGATATTTGTGCTGACTGGGTAGCAGTAAAGTGCAGTGTTAGCTAGGATGAGGTCATCAGGTTAGACCATCTAGCTTCAGTGGAATTTATATGAAACCCTAAAGCCTGTAAAGCTTGACAGAATGGAGCTATCATTTTTTCTAAGGTTCCCTGACACAGGAGAAGATAGAGTTGAAAGAAAGCAAGTAGGATGGCCTGGCTTCTACACATGGACATCCTTATGGGTCAATCTCACAGAGAGTTTCTGTTAAAAGGTACTCATATCTACTTAGGGGGAATTAACTTTATTCAAGGATGGTGCTGTCCATAGTACCCTGAAGTCTTTGATAGCTCCGGGTACAAATGTGAACAAACAAATAATTGAATATCCAATTATCAATGACATTTGGTCAGAGAAGCCTCCACAATAATTTATACTGAGAAAAGGAGACTTTTTTTTTTTTTTCTACTACACTCAAAAATGAACCTTAGCACAATAGTTTCTACAGCATGGAAACAGATCATTTTGGGACGTTCATTGTGAGGCCTACTCGTCTGTGGTATATCAATGATTTGATAATATTAACAACCATAAGAATAATAATGATGATAACAATTATTCATAATGATAATAATATAATTCCATACTTTATAAAAGTCTAAGACACATTTTTTTCATATTGACACCTCTGACTGTAAGTACGTCTATAATTGATGGCTGGTTATAGTTATTGCTTGTGAATTCACAGTTTGGTTATAGCTTTTTTTCACTGTATTTTTCTTTTTTACTGTGTACTGAGAATTGTTGTACACACAGAAAATCATACAAACAAATGTGTGACATATAATTAAATATGTCTAAATAAGGCTTAAAACTTTTTCAATAAGTATAAAACAATTCTAAACGATAAAGCATTGTCTCATAGTTTAAGTAATGTTTTGTTTTCCGTAGCGGTACATAAACATAATGGTGTGTGTTATAATCAGTGGTGTCTTAGATTTGATGAAATATAATATTTTTATATCCATTTTACGAGTGAGGAATCTGAGGCCAAGAAGGCTAAGAAAATTTTCCAATTTCCCTAGGAAACACAATATAGTTCCCCATCGATCACAAGTTGCCATGTATTCTTAATAGAAAGGCTAAAAGTGACTGTTTCACTCCTTCATTCTTATCTTCTTTCTCAGTGAAAACTTTGTTAACAATTGTTTGCATGGCTATATCTATTAGTATATAAAAAAAGTTATGTCTTCCTAAATAAATTTTTTAAAAACTCGCAATGCCTATTTAAAGCAAAAGAAGCAATTAGTATCATAATATTGTCATGTCACTGAAAATTAACTCTTAAAAAAATAAGACTTAAAAATATTAATTTAATTAACCATTAAATTAACACAGTTAAAATAAATCTATGTGGATATAGGAAGTTCACGGAGTTAAGTTGCTTAAAGCCACTAACAAAGTTTAAATATTAAGGCTGTCCAAAACTTGATAGCCTGAACAGCATCCTTAAGTGCCTTATAATTAAAAAAAAAAAATAGATATAAAAGACAAATGGAATATTTTATTACAAACACTACATCCTCTTGCGTCAATAATTTCATATCCCTTGGCTCTCCAAGTAGAGTCTCTAAGTGTGGGATGAAACTTGGAAGTCAATACACTTAGAAGGCCAATTGGCCCAATGAAACAAGCAGCAGGCATATTTTGTAGGATCGCCTGACAGTTTTAATGTCCAAATAAGCATCAGGCTTTGGATCCTGTTCAAACCCACACTTAGCCTTTAGCTCTGGCAACCAAGTTTCAGATGCAGTCCTCATCTATCACCTCCCCACAAAGCAGGAGCTTTCAGGGGCTGTGGGCATGGATCATTATGTAAGCTGAGATTTCATTTGATTCTGCACAAGGCAGAGATGGAATTCAATTTGAATACAGTACTGGCATTTCAAAGAGAAAGGCATGTTACTCTGTGACCTTGAGGATGACTTACTGTCAGAGAGATGGTAAGAGGTAGAGGCTATCTCAGGCTTGGTTCTAGTGTTTAAGACATTATTTCCTGCAAGGCGCAGAACGATTTGCAAATAATGTATGGCTGTACATTAGCAAATAAGGCGAAGAGCTCTGTATTTTACCCCCTGGTGGCTTAAAAGGAAAGGAGAATGGTTTCTCAGGGTGCTAAAAAAACACCAAAATATTCTATTGTTTACATTTTGCCAATTAGATAGTCACTCACTCTAATAAACATCTCTTTGGAATAACTTTGTCATTTGCTTTAATCAGAGAGAAAACTTGCTGAAATCATCCCCAGTGGAAAGGAGTTTTAATTTAAAGGGAAGCCTGAAAAAATCGAGACCACAAAATGTGGGATGAAGAGTATTTACAAATCTATCTTTCATCTCTCAGATGTCAACAATATCTTTTTCTTTGTATTGGGGCTTCTCTTGTTCACTGAGATGCTAATAAAGACTTCTTGGGAGGTTCCTGTATATAAATCAATCTATTTAATTAAGGATTCAAGAAAAGTAAGTTTGAAATGGACTTTTGGTCATCTACAGTTTTATTTATGCCTTGAATTTAGACTGATTTATGTTTCACCAAGAGGTAAAATGAGTAGAAGTTACAGAAAGCTGCTTTTGATGAAATATAAAGAAGAATTAAAAAAAAATTGGAACTCTACAATAATGCAGTTCTTTGTAACATTTTCCAACAGAGCCTACTAGTTATCAGAGATGAAATATAAGGGTTAGATGTTAAAATGGCTTAACCTCTAAGACTCCACTATTTCCCCCATTATTTTATAAAACACCAAAAAGTGATGAATCTTCTGAACGCTATTTAATTTCATTTAGTGGTAAAATGCATTTAAATCCCGCAGTTATTCCATCTGTATAAAAGATCAAATCTTTGGATGTATTGGTCATACTAAATCCCTTGTCTAATAAAGTCTTGGTTCAGCTAAAAACATGAAAGTTGTACATAACTTAAATTTTAATGTACACACTTCATGGGTTTTTAAAATTATTCTGTTTGAAACTTCCTGGGCTGAGAATTATATAGGTCAGCCTTAGAGAGAGATGTGCTTCACCAGTCTGAAAGGGTGAAAGAACATCAGCGCCCACAGGATACAGAAACTAATTCCTTGCTAACTTGTTGTTCTCCCAACAGCCTATAAATAGCTCCTCTTAACTGAAAGAGAGCATTCTAACTCATCTGTAGCAGATGAAGTCTTCAGCCCATTACATCTGCTTTATGGGTCTGTTTACATAGGTTCTGTTGTAGGCTGACATATGACAGAATTCCCATTTAAATTTTAAAAGTGAAGAGCTTCTAAGGCAGCCTTATTAAGTTTCACAGAATGAACTTATGATGTCTGTGGTTGAAGAAAAGGTAGCAAAGTAATCAGTAAATAGTCATCTCTGGGTCTCTAGATTGTTCCGTTGTTGGTAATGAGCATGATTTAAAAATATTCAGGTACTCAAATATATTATTCCATCATTTGTTAATTAGCATTTTGAATGCCTCTTAAGAAAACATATTGAATATGTTTTATCAAACATATTACGTAAATGAATGAGGTTATGGTAGTTATGTGTCAGCCTGGATGTCAATCACCAAGCTTATCTAAAAAGTATATGAAAATCTTTAATTAATTTGGAGTGTTTTCCCCCTTTTGAAGCGCAAAGAGATTTGCAAGTTTTAATTTGGGCCATTAGCCATCCCAGTTTGAGTCAAGTTAAGGCACATGGCTGAAAAGAAATCTTGCAATGAAATATAGAGCTAATCACTGCCCTACAGAAGGAAGAAATGAAATATTTAATCATATCAATATTTAACCACAGTGTAAGAAATAAATATATTCTGAACTTAGCTTAACAATTGCAAAAATTTAAATAAATCACTTGGGTATTTCAGCTGTTATTCTCTATATTATAAAGTGACTGGTTGTTCATTTTTACCATCTTACAATTCAAACATTAATATATTCAGACTGCTCATTCACCCAGCTCACTAATTAGTGAGGCTTATTAGTTTCATTCTAAGCATTTTGCCCAGGCGAGTTAGGATGGTGCTGTCATTTATAGCACCCTGGAAAGATGGATATTGGTGGATCTTGGAGAACTAGGTTCAATCTCAAAACATTATTATTACTTAATAATGCAGAGTTAATCCATCACACTTCTGTGTTTGTGTTCTTTAGGGGAATATTTGCTCAGCTCCTAATTAGTGAAGCAAAGTGAAAAGAGAGAGTACAAAAACTTAGATTGTTATTCAGTATTATGAAGCATGTCAAAAGACGGAAGGAAGGAAAAATAATGGTGACTAACTCAGAAAAGTCAAAGAATATGTCCAGGAAAACATGTGAAAAGAAAACTGTTATAAAAGTTAGTTGAAAGAAACATTATTTTTCTTAATACCAAAAATCAAATACTTATAGAGAATTAATAAAGCAACTGTTTCATTGTTATCTCTGTCATCAGGTTTTGAACTACAAGATGAAAATTTTTTGTTACTAGGAATGAATTTGTAATCTAGTAAACTACCCTGTTGACCTCAAGACAGAAAAAAAAAAAAGATTGCTTTTAGAGGGTGTAATTGTAACATTTATTACTCCTAGCCAATAGGAAAAATTATCAGAAGAGCAATATGTGTTTGGTTATTCTCCATGGAAGTTAATAATACTGTTTTTACCCCTACGTATTTGTGATAACATTCAAGAAAATGTTTCCTCCATATGCTTCTTTCTCTGTTCATTTCTTTTTCTTGTTAAGATATTAGTTTCTACTGTCAGCAGAGAGCCGAGATTTTCTGAGCAGTTTCCTCTCATCTTGCCAATCAACCAATAGGTACTGGGATATTTACAGTGTTGAATGAAGGTCCTGAGTTTTTGGTGCTATAGATGAGATTTTTAAAAAGTATAGGGTATAGTTGTGCTTTCAATGAGAAACATCATTTTTATGCATGCGAAATGATACTAAAGGCAGTCCATCTCAGATGCTGAATAAATGGACTATGCATGGAGAGATTACGATAGGTTGGGGGTGGAACAGTCATAGTAAACATCTCTGGTTGCCTCTAGGGAAGGAACCTAAGAATTTGAAGAAGGGAGATTTCTACTCTTCACTGCATGCCCTTTTGTACAGTTTTAATTATTTACTTGTGCTCATCTAACTCTACCTGTAATAGAGATGTTTTTGTTTCACTGTTGAACATCTATAAAAAAAAAAAAAAAAAGCCTATCTCAAGCTCTCCATGATCTATGACTATGCAATGAGTGAAATGCTATTCAGGTTTATGTGTTGCCACATAAACAGATAAGGAAAATGCCTTACAGCAAATGTAAAGTATGATGAGGATATGAAGACATTAAAGATTTGTATTCTCCCAGCCTTCCAACTCACAGCTTTGCAAAACAGTGAGCGTTCTCTGTAGTTAAGACGAGGACACAGATGGGGGTCAGATCCTATTCCTTTTTTAACTTATTATTTTTTTTCCTGTTCCTCAACTAAAGCAGAATCTGAGCGGCTGGCTCTTCCTGGCTGCACCGTCAGCGCAGCCCTCGGTGGCCCGAGTAACTTGGGGGTCGGGGGCGGGAGGCGCCAGCACAGGCAACTCTTCTACACATCAGCTAATTCTGCGCGCTAGCTACAGCCTTGGGAGCAGGAGAAATCCCAAGCAGATGCTTTTTCTAAAGGTAAGGACTGATCCTGCTGAAAAAGAGATAAAAACAAAAAATGCATCTGCGTATTTTAAATCCAGCATTCGAAAGATAATGCTGAAGTTTTCATTAGCAAATTTAAACACTTCCGTGCAGGCTCCTGATAATTTTATTTTTTTTTAAGCTACTTTAGGCAAATTCATGCTCTGGTAGTTTTTCAGCTTTATTTTTCCTCCTGTCCAAAGTCAAGTACCACCAACTAAAGTGAATATATATTAATTATATATTTATACCTATATCTCTATATCCATATATGAAATCGACTAGTGCGAATAAGACAAATCAACGTCCGGCTTATTCAGCTGAGCTTTGTGATCACGTACCAGGTTGGGGCAACTCTGAGCGGACTCCGTGCTAAATAAAGAGCGTACAGATATCAGAGGTGGGTGGGCATCTTTGGACTGGAATCCTGACTTCCCATCTCCTATTCATGTGTCCTTAGAGAGAAGCTTCATTTAGCAGAGAAACAGAACCTGCCATAAATATTTGCTTCCCAGATAAGCACAGAGAAGGACTCTGGGGTCAGGGCCTCCTCCCCAGCCCTGAGAAGAAGAGCTTGTGTGTGCACAGTCAGAGGTGGCATCCGCTGAGAAGGAAGGGTCAGACTACATGGTCCTCCAGTCCCCGCTTCCAGAGAGAGAGGCATTTCCATGAGAAACGAAAGACTGCTATTATTCAGTGTATTAGTTTGCTAAGGCTACCAAATACAATAGCACTGGGAAGCTTTAATGACAGAAATTGATTTTGTCACAGTTCTGGGGGTTGGAAGTCCAAGATCATGGTGCCAGCAGGGTCTGTTTCTGGTGAAGCTTCTCTCCTTGGCTTGTAGACAGCTGTCTTCTTGCTGTGGCCCCACATGGCCCTTCCTCAGTGTACGTGCTCTCCTGGTGTCTCTTGTCTCCTTATAGTCCTCCTGGATTAGAGCCTCATCCTTTGACCTCATTTAACTTTAATTATTTCCTTCTAGACACTGTCTCCAAATATAGTCACTGGGGGTTAAGGCTCCTGCATATGAATTTTATGGGGACTCAATTCAGTCTATAAAGTTCAAGAGAGCTATCTATTCTATTCTATAACACACATGACAAACTGTAACCTGGAAATTATTATTTATCCATAGCCTTTCCCCACCAATCTCACTCTGTCTCAAATACACACACACACACACACACACACACACACACACACACACACACACACATTCCTGAATATCTCACAGGCACATACATGAAAAGCCTTGGCTTAGTACTTTGTCTCTACTTCTGAATTTCATATAAGGTTTTCTGACATTCATAATGCATGACTAGTGACTGATAATTTATTTTTCCAGGACAATATTTTTCTGCATTGGGCAAATCTGGTTGGATAACAATCATAGTAATAGTAATAATAATAATATTTATTGAGTCCCAAGGGCTGCGCTTGCTTCACTTGCTTAACTTGCCCATCTTATAGATGAAGAGACAAGCTTTGACTTGCCTAGGGCATGTTAGCTAGTAAATTCCATGCTGTCTGACTTAAAGCCAGAGCTCTTAACCTCTATTCCATGGAAATTTAACACACTGACAAGATTCGGAGTGCCCTGACAAATCTCCTCTATCTTTATCTTGAGACCAGACTTTTCAGTCTCTTCAATCTTAGAGCTAATTTTCAGTCTATCCCTGAGTGGGTAGAGCACTGGACAGGATATCATGTCTATACATCATTAAAATATTTTAGGCTGTTTATTTCCATTATGTTTACACCGCTCCTATAAGCTTTCCCCTCCCAAATCTGTCACTGCAGTGCCTCAGAAGGACTAGGACGATGAATAAAAACACTGTTCCTGGGATAAACTAAAAATGTAACTGGAGACAGGTATACCCAATCATTTAAACTACATCATGATAAACAGGGTACTTTATATAGTCAGTTAAAACCGTTTTGGTGGCATAGAAAAAAATAGAAATACCTGGAAGGGCCACGAAATAGTTTATTACAGAGTAGCTTTGAGGCAGGAATGAAAGTAAGTAAAAGTTTGCCAGGCAAGGCAGAAGGTGTTCCAGGTGGGAGCACGGCATATTTTTGTGTTACAGTTATCTACGTATAGCTGTGGTTTTTTTGTTCTTCTTAAAAAAAAAAAAGAAATAATGCACCTTGTCCTCAGCCTTTTTACAACCTCATTCCCTGAGCCAGTAGCAATGTTTCCTGTCCTGCAGATATGTCCTTCGGGTGACAATAAGGCACCAGGTATTTGACAACTAAAGAATCTGGCAAACTAAGCATTTTATATATTGTATACACAATGACACCAATCCACCTGAATACTTTTACTTTACTTGAAATATCAGTGGACTGATAAACATCAGAAATTAAAGTATCATAATTATATTATTGAATCAACAATGTGATCTGAGCTCACATCAGAATATCACCTGCCATGGCCACTCTTTGGGAACAATAAGATGTTTACCCGCCTAGTGTGGAAGGTCTCTGTCTGGTTGATTCTCATACTCACTCCCCATCAGTTGGAGGTTTAACAGGACACAGCTTAGTTTACAAATGAGGCATTTTATTTCGAACATCCCATCTCGCATCATTTCTAGCACAGCAAATGATCCTATTCTTGAGGTCACGGATTCTATACTTCCTGACGGTCTGGCATAATCCCCTTGGCCACTCTTAACCCAGGTCATTAGATCTCTCTCTCCATCTACTTTTCTCAGTCTTTTCTCTAGTCTGGAAGCACAAGGCATCCATCTTTTGATAATGATATCTTTTCTACCTGTGCCCTGATCCCTTCCCACTTCTGTTCTATAAAATCTTCCCATCATTATCTTTGATTTGCTTGCTTCCTGCTGACAAAGAAAGAGTAACGGGTGCTAGGAAGAAAGCAGCAGAGACTTACAAGCTAGGTGACTTTTTAACTCTCTTTCTCTTGTACTCTCTTCATCCTCCAAACAAATATATGTCTGTGGCCATTTCTGTGGCCACTTTCCTGTGCACAGGTCCAGGAGATGAGGCAACTTGGACAAGACAATGAATCAGAAAGCAGGGGGAGCAGAGAAGCAGAGGTAAAAGTCTGGGTGAAGTGAACAGTAAAAAGTGAGGATGTGGGATAATTCCATGGGAATTAGTATGGAAAATGAACAGAAGGAAAATGGTGCACCGAAAAATCCATTTAAAAGGTGCATAGTACGTATGGGTTAATAAAACATCTGCCAAGAAATAAAGTTGTGGTTTTATCTCAGTGATGGCCTAAATAGAGAATATATAGGTTAACGTTTGCACAGACATCCTTTAGATACAAAGACAAAAATTAATGAATAATGCTAGGAAGAAGACAAGCGGGGACAGAGGGCAATCGTTCATGGGGTCAAATGTGAGCTCAGTTCCTGCTCCTCGGAATCATTTAAGAAGATTTTAAAAATTATGTCATGTGACCCTTCCCCGGACCTTCAATCTGAATCTCTAGGTATGAGGCCCAGGAACATATAAAATTGAATATATATAAAATGGCTTGTCATCTCAACCACTTGAGATGCTTTCTGAGTGATTCAGCGAGGCAGGTGAAGGAGGATGGGTTTCCCCTTGACAATGAACTAGGGACTTGTGCAGGAAGCGGTAATGCGGGGCTTCTGCAGGTCTAAAGTGAACTTTGTGCATGTGGGGTCTGGTGGTTAATGGGATAATGGAATGGAGAAGGCTCACAGAGCTCAGCCTGCAGGGCCACGTCTGCTGTGTGGGACATACTGAGTCACTTTATTTGCAGCTCTGCTTTGCTGGCTTCAGGTTCTGCTGAGAGAATAGTTTCTGCTGATTATTATTATTATTATTATTATTAACAAAACATTCCATTAGGCTGATCATCCTTTACAGATAAATCCTGGGACATGGGATGCATGTGAGAAGCCCTAGGGTTTACATGGGATGCATGTGAGAAGCCCTAGGGTTTACAGTTTGTCCAGATGTGTGTTCACATTAAGGAGAAGAGTGCTTTAGTAGCCAAGAGTCTGGGCTTGGATGTCAGGCTCATGTGTGATTCCTGACTTCGCTTCTTGCTGCCGTGTGACCTCAGACACACTTCTTAGTCTTCATATTCTTTAGGTTCCTCACATGTAAAATGAGGGTTATGATACTATCTACTTTATAAACTGGTGTGACGATTAAATGAGAAAATGCATGTAAGGAGCTTAGAATGGTGCCCGGGGATATGTTATGGGCTCAATAAAGAAACGCATATTTCTTGAAGAATTCTCTAATGCAGTCCTTAATGTACATCGGCAAATTGAAGAACCAGAATGAATTCTATAGCATAAGATCACTTATTTGATAAGTGGCATATTTGGGTTGTCAATCTGAGTCTGACCGACTTTAAGCCTGTGCTCTTCTTGTTCAGTAATGGACATTGGTCACAGGAAATAAATGATCATACATCAGGTGGTCAGAGTATGGTGGTCCAAGGACCCGGAAGAAGACAAAGATGGTACTGGATAGAAATGAAAAGGATGGATCACAAAAATAAGTACAATTACCTCTACTTTCCAGAACAATTCAGAAACTGTAGGAGACAGAACCGCGAGAGATCGCATTACAACTGAAATAGAAACTACTGAGAAAGTTACTGGTTCTTTGTGGAATAAATTCTGCGACCAAGAACTTGAAAATCTTTTCAAATTTGAGAAAGACAAACAGTGGAAGAAAACGTAATCAATTTAAAATTCCAAGGAAACAAATGGTGATGCAAGGATGGAAAAATTATCATGATATACTGCTTTGCTCTGTAATTGACAATAGTACATATTCATAGTAGTGTAACCCTAGCTTATTGACTTAACCCAAAGAGTGATATTGCTATATTAGGTGGAAGACAGAAGTGTACAAGACTTCCATCAATAGGATCATAGCAGAAAATCAATAGATAGTGCATAAAATGTTAAAAATAAGAGCTATTAATATAAACGTATTACGTAGAGTAGGGAGAAATTAAAGGGTTAAAAATGCTTGCCTCTCAGGAAGAAGCTGGCGGAGTAGCCCATGAGGTGTAAAGGATTTGCTTTTTGTTAAAACCCCTTAAGTAGTATTTGTGTTCTAAATCTCATCTTCCTATTTTTAAGTTGATAATTAAAATATAACACCCATTAAAAATAGAGTTTATGGTTTTTGAAAGATTCAGATCAACTGGCTTGCTTCACTGATAGGAAGATCCAGTTTTGCCCTACTCTGTTTTTAAGATTATATGGCATGATTTTAAATTTTACTATACTGCTTTGGTTTAATATAGAGAGTAGGAAAGAATTGTATTGTTGGGAAAGAGCAAATGACATTGGGTTTGGGTTCAAAGGAGAAGATGGGTGGGAAATCTTAGGATGAGAGAAGGTGGGATTAACAAATCCTCTATTCCCTGGAGGAGTAATTAACATCAAGATAATATAATAGTAATGCCTAACAATTGTGGAGCCTTTACTATGGACCGAGCACTATTCTAGGTCTTACATATAAAATAATTTAATCCTCTGTGAGGTTAGATACAATGATTATCTCCATTGGGCAAATGACAAAACTGAATTAGAGGGTGACAGGATAATTTTTCTCAAAATTATGTGGCTAGCAAGTGGCAAAGTTAAAATCTGAAGTTGCATCCTCCTGCTCTTGAAGTCTGAGTTCTTAGACTCTATGTGAAGTCCTGAGTATGCACGTACATCTAGTTTCTGGGTTGAGATGGAAAATGTTGGAAAACTCATCATAGTGAGTACAAGGTTTGTAAATAGTTATGCTGGGGAAGCTTCTTGCTTCTACCTATGGGTTTTAACTGGCTAGAATGCCCTTTGCTTATATTGATCGACAAACTGATGCAGGAGAAAGTATAACACGTGTGGTGAACACTAATTTTGTTCCAAAGTGATGATGGAGTCTCTCCTTGACCAAATTGTAGTCTGACCCCTCTGAACCCCCTGTGGGGCTAGGTCTGACCATGGCCTTCTATCTCTGTCCTGGTAGAAAACAGTTTTAACAAGAGTCCTGCTAAGTCAGTTTAGTGAGAATCCCCAAGCCTCAGTATCTGATCACTATCATGATATGATCAAATGACTTCTTTTCCCATAATCCTCCGGGTGATGTCTGATCATCCTGGGGGGCTTTCAGCAAGAATCCTATTGAGTGGGTTTAGCAAGAATCCCTCTTTTCCTAATGTTTCGTCTTAGCAATTTCCCATTGGCTGACAGCCCCACCCCCAGCCTGTTTCTTCACTGCAACTCCCCACTCGTCCATACTGTATTTGGGATTGAGCCCAGTTCTATACTGAGCTCTCTTTTCCCCTATTGAAATAGTTCTTGAATAAATTCTGTTTTTACTGCTTTAACTACTGTCCAGGTCTGGTTCTCTTTGACAGTGATGAATTCCTTGGCATCTATGGAGGGCCACGTCATTAGGGGATTGTGGCTGAAATCTTATATAATATCACTCTAAAAGACTTGGCTCATTTTGATCAGACAGCTTTTACTTACCAACTCCCCCAAACCCTCGGTCTTTGAGTTCATTTTGTATCTCCCCTCTATTCCCAAATCCCCCTAATGTCTATCATCTAGATCTTAAAACTCCAAATGAGCAACATAACAGGCTTCTTGAAGTAATGAAAGCCAAATTGGCTGAAGTTTATAAAACAGGAATATGATCATGGTACTATATATATGAGGAGACTGTGTTTCTATAGTTTAGTTTCTACTCTATTGATTTTAAATATTTAAAATATTCTCTTCTCAATAAAAATATCTGATAACGCAATTTAGAGCAAGTCTAATGCAAAAAAAAAAAAAAAATATGGTGTGAATAGAAGACATCCAAGAAGCTACTTGAGAATATCTCCCTATTATAATGAAAATAGATCAATTTTGTATACGTTTCACTTGTGAGATCCGTTTTTTAAAGAAATCTTTTCTCTCCCATTTCTATTTCCTATTAATTTGTATTTTGGTTCGATGTTTTTTCAGTTGTGTCCTCTTTTCAACTCCAAACTTTTCATTGATCTTTAAAAAATATTTTATCCATTTTATTTATAATTTCCAAGAAACTTTTCTTGATTTTTAAACATTTTTCATTTTTTTTTTTAGCAATTTATTCTAGTTTAATGAATGTAGTTATCTTCTCTCTTGGAAATCATTAAATACAATTTTGCCTAAGTTTTTCCAGTTTCTTTATCTTGATATTTCACATTATTTTTTTCTCTTTATTTCTGTCACTGTCCTTTATGCTAAAGCTCTCCTTAAATGCCTTGAGATCCATTTTTCATGCATATTTAAAAGAGTTATTAAGAAGCCAGTTTGGGGGCAGGAGGCATATTTGGCTGGAGCTGTCGGTCACCTTTACTCTAGGACAACTGATTGAGGAAATTGTTCATTTGGTTAAGGGATATTAAAGTACCAGCATTTGTAGGTCCTTCCCCTCCCTCCCCTCTCCGCCCCGAGTTACTTCCTCAGAAAAGAATCTATTTCTTGCTTGCTTAGGCCGTCCTGGGAGCAGAGTGGGGTTAGGAAGTGGGTCTTCCCATTCGTTATGCTCACTTTCATTTCACCCCTTTTTTTAAGCAAAGCTGTTGGGGTCCCAAGTCCAGGGATTTGTCCACGGAATGGCTCAAGCGGGGCCAGTGGCCTGGCTTTGTAGATTGGGAAGGGGCTGGTCAGGTGTAACTGCTCCTTATCTAGACTCTCCACTGATCCTTCTGCTTTCAGCTCCACTTCAAAGACTACCCATCAATTCAGGTGTGTGGGGAGCCCCCGTTTTTGCTTTTGGTTTCCTCACATCCTGGCTTTTTGGCACTTTAATTTCAGCTGTCTTCACTCTGCTAATTCAGTATCTGCTTGTCTCATTTTCTTTTTCCAGAAATTTCATGGCTACCTTCCATCTACTATTGTCTCCTTTCTTTTCTTTTATTTTCTTTTGTTTTGGTGGGGAAGGGTTATATTAAAAAAAAAATAATCCTTCGCTATTATTTTGGTAGTGTTCTCATGACAAGGCAGAGATGAACAGATCTTGTGGCTGCCATGCTTATTTAGAAGTGCCGTTATTTACTCTTTTATCTCTGGGCAGTAGGCTAATGGAGGTATCAAGCGAAATTGAAAATTTCATTAGTGTTTTTTAAAGTTATTAATGCCATTACCAAAAAAACAGGGCATATTGAATCCATTATTTTTCAAGCAAATCTCTAGGTGACTCAGGCTAAAATCGAAGATCTATAAATTTATTTATCAGAGTCAGAGTCATTCACTATTAAAAACTGAATCCAATGCCATGTAGCCCTGGAAAGAACATTAGATTAGAAGTTATAAGTTCTCAATTCAAGATATATCTTTGCCATCTTGGACAAAATACTTTTTCCCTTGGCCTCAGTAAAATGTTGGCAATTAGATTACATGGCTTCTAAGATTCCTTCTGGATGAAACACTCTGTGATTCTGCTAGGTAATTTTAAATTCCCACTTGAATTCATCATTTCTCTCAATACTGTTACTCAAAGCATGAATGGTCCATCACCGGTGGACCATGAAGGAAATAACTCTTAGTGGTAGGAGTACCAACATTTTAAAATTAACTGCTATTTTTTATTTATATGGTTACGAATTCATTTTATTTTGGTTGGATTAAAGTGTAAAACAAAACTGAGATTTTCTTTGTAAATAAACTCACTTCCATTTAAAACTAGGAGTTGATCTAAAGAAAACTGTGAAGTAAATAATGGAACAGAGTATGTGGATATGGTAAATGTTATGAAGAGAGCGTACACTGAGTGTGTTTTGTGAAATATGGTCCTCTCATGGCATGTCTTTTCATGAGTGTCTTTGTACACACATTCGTTCTCTACTTAGCCTAAGAAAGCTCTGAGTTTTCTTGCTCATTGGACCCATTCAGGGTAAAAGAGTCTCATCTTGTGAAACAGTATCATTCACTGGAACTGGTCTATTTACACAGACCAGAGACCGTGTCTTATTTACTTTGTATCTTGAGGACATTAAAGTGCCTGGCTTATAATGGACGCACAATCAATATTTGTTGAGAGAATGAACCAAATCAGTATATGGATAAATATAATGGGCAAATGTTTCCTGTAATTGCTTTTCTTCAGTATGTGTCACTAAGTCCATGCCAATGGACTCTGTCTTTACCTTATTAGATCCAGAATATAATACTTACTAGAAGCCAGAGCAAGCGGAATGAGCTTCAGATAAGAGATCAAAATAAAATAAAATAAAATAAAATAAAATAAAATAAAATAAAATAAAATAAAATAAAATAAAATAAAAAACGGAAGCTACTGGTAGTTTGGAGACTAGTCATCAATCCCTGTAAATTTTAGGAAGGAAACATTTTAAACATCACTGAATTTTGAGATTCTGAGAAACTGGTATACTGGGGTCAATGGCTCTTGCATAGAAATGGATGCTACCTTCCATTAGAGAAATTTATATTTTGTAGGCTTTGTACCATAAAATCTAAAGTCTACAGTAGTTTGAATTTACAAAGCATTTCTACACACATCATTTAATTTTATCCCCACAAGAATGCTTTGATGTTGATGCAACGGAAGGCGAAAGTGAGGTTAGAAAAGTTAGTGAAGTGATTTTTCAAATGTCATCGAGTTGGTCGTTGGCTAGAGCAGGAGTCAGCAAACTATGATATAAGGTTGTGGGGTGGGAGGGTGAGTCTGACCCACTGTTTGTTTTCATAAAGTTTTACTGTAACCTAAACTCACTCCTATGAGAGGGTTGACTCTATTTTACACGTGAAGAAGAAAACGAGGCAAAGAAATGGTTGTTACTAGACAATGTCACACAGCCAGAAGTGCGACTTCAGGAGGATTGAGCCCAGGTGTTCTGACCCCAGAACCTTTGCATTTACAGGTGCACTAGTGCTGGGTTGGGATCTGAATCCTGGCTCTATCTCTGTGACCCTGGGGAATTTACTCCTTCAATATCTGGTAAATCAATACTTTTCAGATGCTTAAGACAGAGCTTGGCACATTACAAACACTCAATAAAATTATTATTTTTATTAACATTTGAAGCCTTTCATTATCTTGTTTCTTTCCAATAGTAAAAATCCATTAGAACTATGGGCTGGATGTTGCATATGGTATCTTATTTAAGTTTTATAGTAACCAATTATTAATCTCACTTTTGTAGGAGAAAAATGGAGGTTTTGAAGGGTTAAATAACTTGCTTTAGTACTGATCCTTGGTCTCTGGTTTTTAAGCCTGCCTTCTTTATTCTAGTCCTTATAATCCTACCCTACCCCTTACTTGAACTCAGGGCTTGAAAACCAGTGAATGAAGAGACCATTTCTTCCTCCCTCTCCTGACCAACCAACAAATCAATCAACCATCATCAACAACAAGCAGGTGTCCTCATCCTCTCAAATGCATCGTGGGCTTGTCTGCCTTGTTCCCATTAACCATGCTCTTTCTGGAACCTGGAATAAGCTGTTCAAGCAACCCCCTTCATTGACATTCTGTTTATCCATTGACGTCAGTTTCGAATAGCACTGAATTCTTAAAGACGTCTCTGATCACCAAAGACAGAAATAGCTTGTTCTCTTCAGAATCCAATAATATTTTTGTTTGTACCATGCTTAAGGTGTTTATATGATATATGCTGATTTATAGTATTATTTTCTTACATGCCTTAAACTACCCTCAGAAACTGGTAACTTTAAACCTTTTGGTAGAGGAGGGTGAGATATGTAGAAACACTAAATAAAAAGAAGAAGCCCTCCAATGGAATATACTGGAATGCTTCTTTTAAACAGGTATCTCAAATTATTATTTTGAATACTCTTACAAAGATATTCCCTCTGCGAAGTACCTTGTCTTGATTATTAAATGGTAGGCACTCGATAAATATTTACTCACTCTAGATCTCACACTCTTTTTATAATGCTAATTTCATGTTTCCATTAGCTCAGTACAATTAGTCTAAAAGCAACAAGATAAAGATAAATAACATAGACAGAATATATAATTTATTAACACCTTATCTCCTTATTCCTCATTTGAAAGTGTCTACCTCTAACTCATTTTACATTCTGTGTTAGTAGCTTAAATAAATTTTAAATTGTTTTAAAAAATAAAAGTGACTTTTGGTAGATTTCAGCCCACTACTGCAATACCCGTAACATGAGTGACCTATCATTCAAAGTGAGTCCTTTTAAAAAAAATACAGCATGGTAATCTATTTGTGTTTATATCTTATTAGCAATCTTTATACATCTTAACTTAGTTTTGCAGCCCTTGCTTTATTTTTAATTTGATTTGCCTAATATCATTCTTAATTGGAAATGGAGAATGCCCTAACAGTAAAATATCACCTACTTAAATTAACATTACAGGGGAAGGAGGGGCAGTTTGAGAGAGATTCATGTTGAATTAGGGAAAAGCTGCATTATGGAAAAAATTTTAAACAAAGCGTGCATGCTTTCAAGTACATTGGTAACTAACTGCTAACAGTATTTTTCAAGGAGAGGCTTTAATGCTGATTTTTCATTAAAATTTTGCATATGCATGAGAATAATCTAAAAATTGTTCAAAATTATAAGTTTATGCTTAAAACCCATTTTGATAACCCTTGTAAGTGAGCACAAAATTGTTTCTCATCCCCTGATACTGAGTTATAAAAATCTCTCGGATAAATAGAAGCTGGAGGCTGAATCAATCAATTACCAATAGCCAATGATTTAATCGATCATACCCCTGTAATGGAGCCCTGAGAAAAACTCCAACAAGGGGGAGGTCCAGAGAGCCGCCAGGCTGATGGGTGCCCCGAGGTGCTGGGAGAGCAGCGTGCCTGAGACATCAGGTCCCTCCCCACCATCCAGCTGTTCCTGAGCTATGTCCTTTTGGAACAAATTGGTAATCCAGTAAGTAAATGTTTCTCCGAGTTCTGTGAGCTGCTCGAGCAAATCAACCAAACCCGAGAAGCGGGGCCATTGGAACCTCCAAACACAGGCTCTAACCTGGACTTTTGACTGGATCTGAAGTTGGCGGCTAGTGGGTCGTCTTGCAGAACTGATGGCTTAACCTGAAGAATCCAATGCTATCTCTGGACAGACAGTGTCAGAATTGAGCTGCAATGCAGGACAGTCAGCTGGTGTCCAAGAATTGCTCTGTGGTGCGGCAACTCTCGCCTGGAATTGGGTGCAGAACCTTTTGATTCCCAACCTACATAATGCATACACTTACATTCACAATTTCAAACAGTCTCCATAGGTAGAAGGCAACTATCATAAGGTGGCTCAGAAATGCAGTCACCCTCTCCTAAAAGGGACAAATACTAAAGTCCCATTCAGTCCCAGCTCCTGCATTTCTGGGTGATATATTCTTCTTGGTCACGTGCAGATATATTTCCTAACCATGTAGCAACTTATGCCTAAATTATATGTTTAGCCAACCTAGTACATCCAAGAAATGGGGTAGATCAAAAAAAAAAAAAAAAAGGACAACTGACTGCAGAAAATATTTCTCTTTTGGAAATAAGAGAAGGGAAAAAAACATGCAGTCACTGTCAGCAGTGCATGTGGCATCATATTCCGTGGCCACATGTGAGAGGAGCTTTGGGGGGCTTTTCCCTGGCAGGTATTTCTAAGGGATCCTAAGTATTTGCCTAAATATTTGTTAAGTGAGTGTCTCGATTAAAAAAAAAAAATCAAAGCACGGTAGAACCTGCTATATTTATCTGCTGAATTACTGAGCTTGTGAAATCATCACTAGGATTAATGAGTCACAGAATAACTCCCATGGAGAACCACAACACTGCGGTTCAGGGGTTTTTGATTTAATAGATCCTTTTAAAACCAAACTGAACTAAAAGTACTATACTTGTTCTATTGATTGTCAAATATTCTTCTGTTTTCTCAACATATTGTGTGAGTTCACAGAATGCTCACCAGGCTGTTGGGGCTTGCCAGTTAAAGCCCACATTGAAATGTTATAAAAAAGAACAGTTCACCGTAATCGCAGATACTGTACATAACATAGCAATTTGCTTCTTGAAAGCTAATTACAAAAGTTGTTTGAAATAATCAGACTCTTATTCAGCAGCTCAGGGATGAGAAGAGCTGCATAAATATTTACCACCCCAGCGATGGCAAGAGAGGAGGGTGGGGAAAAAATAGGCTAGTTAAAAGTTCAAACACAGAGTGAAAAAACAAAACAGAAATGAACCCCTTAGCTCTTTTCAGTGACTGTAATGAACATTCAAGGACGTAATGTTCCAGGTTTTCAGCATAATATTGAAAGACAATTCTGACGTGATAATAGATTCTATTAGAATTATAAAGCTCTGAGTATCTATTTAATTAATGGCCTCTAAACTTCCTGGAGTTCTCCTATACTCCCAGTAAACTTGTGTAGCATGTTGAATCACGTTAATTTTCTCTGGAGGAAGGGTACAAAATATGTACCAACAAAATAGATGGCATTTAAAGTCCAACGATCCCACTCAATGACATAAATTAACATAACACGATGTTAGCAAACCGTTCTATTATTTTACAAGGCCCTTTGTAAGCGTAACAAAGGCCCTTCCACTGGGAGGTGACACTTGGTTCCAAGGACCTGACTGCATACCCCAAGCTTGTTTCTTGATTGAGTGAGCAGCTGTACCTCCAGGATATAATTTCGTCACTTTATCTTACTGCGAGATAAGGCCCAGTAGCATTGTCTCCGAAAGGAATAATCGCAATTTCACAAGTTAGTGGAGCTCTGACACCCCAGGACATGTGCCTTCAAGATTGAGGGGAGTAGACTGCCTTGGCAGGCAAGCTTGCAACCCCCCCCCCCCCCCCGACTGCTAGTCACAGATTTCAAATAAACGGTTAAGAGTCACTTGAGTTATAGCCTCTTTTGACCAACAAGAAAAACAGTTTCTGCACTTAACAAAAACTGTTCCCATTGTTCAGGGAAATTTACTTATTTTTTCCAAAAGAGAAAGTTATCTGGGCAACAGAACAATAAGGTTATCTGTTGAGTTAAAAGAGCCCCGTGGACTTATAAATATATTTGCACACTGCATAGATAATCTCTACTGAGCTTCACTTCTACAAAGTGCTCGACTTATACTCATGATAAATCCTGGCCCAGCCTAATTAAATTGGGATTCAGGATCACTAGTATTTTATCTTTTACTGAACTTTAAACAGCTGCTTCATTATTCACTAGAATGGGTGGGATACACATATAAATAGCAGAGAGCATAAAATATTTATTATCTTCTTTGTGGTATAATATTTTTAAACAGTTACGCTTTTGAAAGCCCAAAATTAGAATTGCTTTTAGTACTTAATACAAAATTGGAACAAACAGGATTTCATGAGTATTTGTCAATGGATGGAAGACTAAATAAAACTGTTTTGAATGGATTAAAAATTAAATAAAACATACATTTTGGTATTTTGGTATTTAAGTCTACAAAACTTAAAAAAAATCTCTGAGGTTACATATAAACTTATCACAGCACAAGAATTAAATATAGACCTTCCTAATACTTGATACGTATTTCAAACATATCAAATAATTAAAAAGACATTACAAGTCTTTACCTTAAAATTTTAATGCTCAGCATATCTGTACCATGTCTTATATGCCTGGTTCTTTTAGATTTCTAGTAATAGTTGGTAACACTGACTATTTCATACAGCTATCTGCTCATTCAGAAACAATCACAGGTCCAGTTACTTAGAGGAATTTGTGGAAGTGACTCTCTCCATTCCGGGGAGCATCATTTTCAGGGGACAGTAGCTTTATTCTTCCATCTCCACATAGTATAGCATCAGGAATATAATAGGCTATAAAAATTTGAGTATGATTGAATGGTGAATAAACATATTAATGAATGAATATCCTGTTTTCTGAAATGTTTTCTATTTGGGGTTTCTATGGCAATAGAGTCAATCGATCAATACAATATTTATTAGATGTCTTCTACATATCAAGTACTGATCAGTATCAGAAATACACCAGAGAATAAAGCAGATATGGTCCCTAAGGACCATGAAGAAAATGGAAATATTAATTAATAACAAATAGTATAGTAAGTGTCACGGAAGTGAAAACACGAAAGTTAATTACAAGAAATCATAGACCTACTCTGGGGCCCTGGAAAAGGCTTCTCTCGGGGAATGAGATATTAAATGAGACTTGAAAAACGAAGAAGAGTTAGCCAGTTAAATATGGGATGGAGACAGAAGCAAAGAAGAAACTTGGCAGAGGGATCAGAAAATGTGAAGGACTCAACTTCACACAAGGTAAGAACAAGTCAGCTCCTTTATCACCCAAATAGTTGGGTGGGGTCGCTGAACAGACAGAGAGACATCACAGATGTGCTCTGTGACTTCTGAACCTTATTTATTCCACAATCACGTCTGTAAAAGCTTATTTTTATTAAAACAAAGTGATTTTGTTAAAGGCTATCATCAAATCGTGATTGAGTTCCTGAAAGCCTGGAAAGAATGCCTAAATGTAGTGTTTTGTACATAGTAGACACTCAATAAATATCTCTTGAATTAAGTTGACTTAAGTAACCATCTCCATAAGATGCTGTGTAAAACTGATTAGACATACACAATTCTGAACTCTAGGACTTTATTCTCTAAATGGGACAAAATTAGTAAAAAAAAAAAAAAAAAAAAAAGGAAGGGGAAAAAAAGAAAGAAAGGAAGGAAGAAAAGAAAACTGATAGAAAAAATAGTGTAGGGAAAAAAGTGTTAGACCTACAGAAAGAAGATTTAGTTTGATATTTGCATAGTAAACTTTCCATTTGGCTGTTCTCTAGCAAATTTCTTAATTATTCTGAGCCTCAGTTTTGTCATCTTTGAAATGAAAAGCAACTATCCATGTCTCAGGACTTGAGAAAACTTAAGGGAGAGTTCTTCGTAAGCGAGAAGCAGCCACACAGAGTTGTGAGATGTTCGTATCAGCGTGGTGTACGCCGAGAGAAGCAGCGCCTCAGCCTTTCTCTCTGCATCGAAAGGTTCCTCTTTAGAGCTCTTTGAAAAGTGTAGAATGCAAGTCATTAAAACTAATGTTTGTGTCCTTTTGAAAAGCAATTAAAATAGACTAGTAGGTCAGAACAGTTAAAAACAAACCTCGAACAAAAGAAAACGAAACAGTGCTTTTGTTTAGGTCCCAGAAAAAAAAGGACCATTTGACTCAAAGGGTATGAAAGTCTCCTGTTAACTGAGAAAACATATTCTTTCTCAATATGCAAGTAGTCTTAGTGTTGAGCTGCTATAACAAAATACCATAGATCAGGAGGCTTAAATAATAGAACTTTAATTTCTCACAGTCTGGATGCTAGGAAATCCAAGATCAAGGTGCAGGCCAATTTGGTTTCCAGTGAGGGTCTCCTTCTGGTTTGCAGATGGCTACCTTCTAGCTGTATCCTTACATGGCAGAGAGAGCAAGTGAGCTCTGTGGTGTCTCCTTTCATAAGAATGTTAAACCTATTGGATTAGGGCTCCACCCTCTTGACCTTAGGTAACCTTAATATTATCCTTACTCCAGATTCAGTCACACAAGATTTAAACTTCAATATGAATTTTGAGAGGACATGATTCAGTCCACAGCAAGTAAGGAGCCTGAAAATGGTTAATGAGAGTTTTAAGTAGATGTCTTTACTTAAGGATTATTCGATAAAAGTGAATCATGGAGAGGCCGATAGCTCACCTTGGCAAGAAAATTGAAAAGCTCAGGCTGGAGGATCCAAATCCTGTTCTCCAATAACATAGGAGCTACTCACACTCTAGTCAATTAAAGATAATGAATGTCATTCTTCATCAGGCTAAATCCTTCTCAAGAGCCCTCAAGCTTGCTTGGCTCACCCCTGAGCATGGTATTGGGTGAAGGGAAGAACAAACTTGAAGAATATATTTCTTTCTATAGGAAGAGGTAGCCTTTCCCCAAGGGAAAAGGGTTGAAAATTCAGAGAGATTTAAGGAGCCACTGAGAAGTGAGAAGCAATCCTGAGATGGGGGCAGGTGGACATTTTGGACTGGAGGATTCGACTTTACATTTTTACTGTCCTTACATTAGAGTCACAAGGGGAAGTGAAATTTAGGGAGAGATTTAACCTTTTCCTTCCTATTATATTTCTCTTTTGAAATTGTCTTTACTTTCCAGTAGAGCAGTTCATATATACTCAATATTTCGTCAGTACACAATGTCATGGTCATATTCATTATTAAAATGTTTCAGTCCTTCCTTATGTATTATTATGCTGCCCTGAGATTCCCTGAATGTTCCTTTGCCTGCCAGCTCCGTCATTCTAGACTCTCCCTAGAACCCCAGGGCCTTCCCAGGATCCAGCAAGTAAAAGGCAAACTGCTGGCTTGTCAGGGAGCCTCCAGGACCTCACTCTAACATCGAAGACCCTCGTCCTTTCGTATAGGGGCATGCTCCTGCGGTGCCGGTCATCATATATTTTGAATATCACTCCGTCTTGTACCTGTACACACTGATATACTAATCTTGGGAATTGTAAAAGAACAAAAAAACGTGAGAAGGGAAGAGAGCATGTGCTACTCTCGTCTCTTTTCAAAGTCTACTGGTGACAGACACCAGCTTATCAAATAGGCTGCTACTATTAGGTCGTGGTTACGTCTTCTTGAGAGGATGAGTCGTAATGAAAGTGGGAGCTGAAGGCAAGACCTGCAAAGCTAAACAACACTCCAGACAGAACAGAGGCAAGAATGATAACTTTCTGCTTGCCCTTTAAATTGCAGGGCGGAGAGAAGTGTATGTGAAATGATGCTGGACAAATACACAGGCACGTAGACATCTTGTGAGGAGAGTTTGCTTCTTGGAATCGACAATCAGGTGAATGGCAGAGTGAATACATTCTGCTGTCCCCAAACCTATTTCCAGGAGCCTCTACCCATGGCAACTATAATGAAGAAGTTGCCCCTTAGTTCTTGCTTGACATTAGAGAGAGATTGGGTCCAGTATCTTAAACTTACATTTATTTAAGTAGTTAACTAAAAGTTGGTGAATATAAATAAGCTTCCATAGAACGCTGTGTGACCAAAACTACTATATTGCTTTGAATCACAAAAAAATTACTCACTGTTTCAATGACATCATTTACAATTTCCTCTCATCTAGATGAAGTATATGTATCTAAAGATCAGATAATAGGATAGAAGGAAATAAGGGGTCACTCATGCAAACATCCTTGTTTTAGAGATGGAGAAACCAAATTCAAAGTGCTTTAAAGGTCACAAATTTTCAAAACTAGATCTAGTATGGTTTCAACAATTGCATGTATGCCAAGAACAACATATGGTTATTCCTACGACTGCCTAGGTTAAAAGGTAATAGACGATATGAACAGTACCATCACATTTGACAAGGTCGGGGACCATTCTTCACATACACTGGTATATGAAGAAGGCTGATTTATAATTGATTTATTCAAACTATCTGTTGAACACCCACTATGTGCTGGGCACTGGGACAGGTGGCGTTCACATGTGTCTTGGTAAGTCATGTACATAGAGTATGACCACGTGAAGAAAGTGGCAAGGTAAAGATGGCACCCAGGTGGGACTGGAACCAACAAGCCTGTGTTTAATCATGCAGGCTCCACCACTGAGCTCGGTGGACCTGAATAACTCTTTGCCCTGGTTATCTCAGTCTGGTCACGCATGAAACACTTGCTCTCCTCGCCTTAGGGTTCTCTTCTCCCCATGGCTCATTATCTATTTGCACGACTTCGCAAGGATCCGGGAATACACAGGTGAAGAACACATGAATTCTCCAACTTCACAAAAGTTACAGGAAGTGTTACAGGGGAAAGAGGCACTAGACAGGTGCATTAAACAATTATTTCATTGCCTCAGCAAATTACTCTATAAATAAAGTCTTCACTTTCCTCAAAGTTATACTAGGTCTAGAAACTGAATGAATCCTAATCTAATTCTGTAAACAAAATGAGAGTCATAATTGTGTTCGCTCACCAGTGTCAGACACTTCACGAAAAGTATCTTGAATCCTCATGGTGATGCCGAAAAGTAAATATTTTGTCATCTTACAGGTGAGTAAGGAAAGGTTGAATGTGTCTACCTAACTTCTCAATGCTTTATAGTTAATAATGCCAGTGAGGGGATTCGAACACAGGTCTCTCTAACAGCTGGGCACGGACGTTTCAGGATCATGTTGCTACCATGGCGGGCACGTGCAGCAATCGGACCATTGGAAATTTGTTCTCTCACCCATACATATAAAGCTTCTTTTCGCTTTGAGTTTCAAGATTAGGTTATCCTAAAGCTTAATCGTATGTGCCAAGTAACTGACTTTTAAGTCAGAAAAATGCTCTTTTCTTTGTGTTTTTAATGCCTACATATTTTAACAGGCTGAGCACTATCCCACGGGAGTCACTAAGAAAAAAAAAAAAGAGAGAAACCCAGATAATTCCTTTAGTTCATTTACTCATAAGAAAGCATTTGCTATGCCTCATCAAAAGTCAGAGTTTCATGTATTGGTTAAATAAGAATTCTTCCACAAAACCTACGTTTTTCCTTTCAAGCACACTCATCTCCATAATGGGAATCCAGGTTTTAGCTTTTGTTTTTGCATGAGTCTCAGTTGGTCCCAGCATTTTTAATTATACGAGGAAGTTATACTCACTAATCAGTGCATAAGCCCCTTAGTATTCAACCGCATAGAAAAATACAGTGCGATTTTATAATTAAGATTATAATGGTACTTCCTAAACCATGGTCACGAAGCAATGTGCAGAAGCTCTTCTTTCCAAAGTAAAGGACATAAACTAAAAGCAAAAAGGCTGAATATTATCACGGAGTGTGTAGAAGCATATTTTCTTTCCTTTTTTATGCATAACAAAATTTACCATTTTAACCATTTTTAAGTATATGGTCAGTGGCTTTAAGTAATTCACAGTCATATGCAATTGCCACTACTGCCATCCATTTCTGGAACTTTTTCATGACTCCAAACTGAAACTCTATACCTATTAAAAAAAAGAGTCGAACTCCCTATTCTCTTACTAAGCCCCATGGCAAACACTATCCTATTTTATGTCTCTATGAATTTCACTACTTTGCATACCTCACATACATAGAATCATGTCTTTTTGTGCCTGGCTTATTTCACTTAGCATAATGTCTTCAAGGTATATACATGTTGTAACCTGGATCAGAACTTAATTCCTTTTTAAGGCTGATAATATTCTATTGTATGTACAGTTGACCCTTGAAGAACATGAGTTTGATCTGTGTGGGTCCACTTATATGTGGGTAATTTTCAATAAGTACTGCAAATGTATTTTCTCTTATAATTTTCTTCATAACATTTTCTTTTTTCTAGCTTACTTTATGGTAAGAATATAGTACATATTACATATATCATACACAATGTGTTGATCCACTATTTATGTTATTGGTAAGGCTTCTGGTTAACAGCAGGCTATTAGTAGTTAAGTTTTCGGGGAGTCAAAGTTATATGTGGATTTCTGACTGAGCAGGGTCTGCACCCCAACCCCTGCATTGTTCGTGTCAACTGTATATATTTGTTTATCTGTTCATTTGCTGATGGACGTTGAGTAGCAGTGACTTTTGAACCATCTCAACTATTATAGGAATGATTCTCTTTGAGAGGATAAGAACAATATATGAAAATGTTGCTTTGGGAAGAACAAAGTAAAGAATTGAGGATAAATCATGATATTGAACTGCGCTCCTCCATGTAGCAGCCACATGCAACTCCCCACTTGAAATGTAGCTAATCTGACATGAAATGAGCTATAAATGTAAAATACACACAAGGTTTTAAAGACATGGTATGGGAAAAACAATGTAAGCTAGCTCACTAATAATATTTTATATTTATTACATGTTCAAATAATATTTTGGCCATGTTGGGTTAAATAAAATATTATTACAATTAATTTTTCCAATTTCTGTGCCGTTTTGCGTTTTTCCATGTGATGCCCGGAAAAATTAAAAGTATATATATGACTCACACTAGGTTTTTCTTTGATAGTGCTCATTCAGATTCAGTTCTCAGGAAAAATTATTCTCGGTTTTCTTTCCTGATGTATCTGTTCTGAGGCATTATTGTCAGTTAACAAGAGACAAGGAGACGATGCAAAGAAATGCCTCTCCAATTGTGAAGCATCGGGCAAGGCCAGGGGGAGCAATATTTAGAATGTCAGAAAGTCTTTCTCTTCCAGTTTGACAACATAGGAGATTGCATCCTCTTCCCTAGTCATGAAGTTGTCGTGATAATATTCCTTGTCTTAAAAAAAAATCCCAGTAATTAATAGAAATGCATAAGCCTTGCTCTCCCGTATTTCCCTCCTCTACCTGCATTGTCCTTGCTTGTGGGGAACTTTCTGTTCACAGGGACTCTCTTTATTAGAAATGTTGCTTACGTTCCTGGGAGGCATTTATTTAAAAGGTCTGAAAGTATATGACGTGTACACTGACTCTACTGTTCCGGTTGATTAGCTTCTCAGAAAAATAATACCAATCCTTAAAAGAGCAAAAGGAAACACTTTGTCCATCTATTCAAATCAACACCATTGTGAGAGTCAGGCAGTCTGCTTTCTCTCCTCAGCCCACAGAGCTCCATCTGCCTCTAGAACACAAGTGTCAAGGGCAAACAAGGTCAAGCCTTGGAGCTACCGCAGTAAAAGAAATAATAAGTCATAATTATTTAGGTAGGCGGAATATCACACAGGCTTTTTTTTCTATTTCAGCTATTTTAATGCAGAACCTTATTACACGGAGGTGCTATGCTTTTCCCTCACCAGATTCTTTATCCAAATATGTTCCTCTTTTCAACTTAAATGTAAAATACACACCAGATTTCAAAGACATGGTATGGGAAACTTAAGTTCAGCACCAAATTACCCTTTCTGTTACCATGTCTGTTCCCCCCACCCCCGAAAGATAAGCTGAGCTCAGATAAAAAGCTTTCATAGATATTTTAGGTACTTTTCACTTAAATATAAAGTCTGCTCCCCCCCATCCCGACATATGCAGATTTCAGAATCATAGTCCAGAATAGAAGTCCTTACATTTGAAACTTTCCACTTGTGATGGCCTGGACGAGTAGAAGGAATATAGATCGAGGTCGCTGATAATATTTAAACAGAATTCTATTTTGAAAAAGTCAATGTGAGGTGGAAACATGGAGTAAGGTTGATGGTAAGAGTAGGCCAGGAGAAAGCAGAGAGGTAGGACAGTGAGTGGCATGGGTGGGAATGAGCCAGATGTAGAAATGGAGGGGGAATAAGGGAAAAGCAAGGTGGGGCATTGTGGAAGGTAAAATAAGGGATGAGAGGGAAAGGAGAGAAATTGAGCAACGGCTAGAATGTATGGAAAAGGAAAGGAAAGAGAAAGATGAGTTGAAAGAACCAGACAGAAATGGAAGGAAAAAGCAGAGAAAGAAAGGAACAGGAAGGAAGGAGAGGGAGGGACTGGAGGAGATAATACGGGGGAATCAGGCTTCCTGTGGTTTATGCCGGTCTCCGAAAGCACAGGACTTTATTTGAGAAAAGGATTCACAGGGTGAAACAATAACAATATCATACAGGCATTTATTATTTCAATGTTGTTGCCAAAATAACATACAGGATTTTTTCCAGTTATTAAATGGTTAATGCTTGTTCCTTTTATCTTATAGATGCAATAGCTATGAGTTGCCTTACATCACTGAGAATGTAAATACTGTCATCTTTTTGTTTCTTTTTTTGTTTTCATTATAAAAAGCATCAAATGCTCCCCTCCTGTTCTCCACCAGCAAAAAAAAAAAAAAAAAAAAAAAAAGGCAAGAAGCCCAATATCAGTTGTTTTAGTGGTGATCTATTCTCTTGTTTGGAATTTTTCAAGAGTTCCCAGATCTCTTTAAAGGGCTCTGTCAGTTTTCTAACTCCCTAGCAGGGAGGAGCTCTGGTCTTTCGGACTGTGGCTGCCACCACTTGCTGGGGTGACTTTCAGTCCCGCTATGAAGCGGGAGTGAGCCGATGGCCCACCGTCACTCTGTCACTGCCTCTTGCTGCCATTGGCAAGATTTGTACCCAGCACGTCAGCAGGTTCTGCCACTAAGCATAGGCCTGGGACCTGCACAAAGTTGCCTAGGTGGCCCCGGCTCTGAGTGGCATCCTCACTCCCTTAGTGGCATCTTCACTGCCAGCTGGAAACCCTTTGACTCTGAAGGGCTGCACGACAGGCTCAAAGCTCCACCCTCTAATCCCTATAACCGGTCTTCAGACCCCCAAGACCCACCAGAGAACCCGTTGCCTTTAACTTTTCCTTCCTCGGCTAGAACAAAACAAAACCCAGCATTTTGTTATACACGTTTCTCTCTCAATAGAACGGAACGGTGAATCAGCTAGCATTTGACTTCTTTGGAAGCCAGTTTTCAGACCCCAGAAACACAAAATAGCTAGCTTACCTTTCTCACTGGTCCAGAGGGAGTGATGTTGAAGGACAAAATGTCTTTGTAACTCTCTGGAGAGGAAGGAAGCAAACATTCCTCCTTGCCAGATGAATCTAAAGCAGTGAAAACACACACACAAAAATCATGATTTAATAGATTACCCTTCTAAGATAGTTTTCTTAAATGTACAAAATGTACATAATAAATCCCATTAGTTAATGCAAAGGTGTTCTGATTTTTTAAAAAATCTTTTTGGTGAAAGAACTGAGGTTCAGAGGTTAAACAGCTTGTCGAAGGTCACGGCATCAGTAACTAACAGTCTGGATTCAGGCTCAGATCCGCCCTCAGAGCCTCCATTATTTGTACAATATTAATCACACAGTGAGGTATACTGAAACCAGATGAAAGCCAGGTAAACCGAACAGCATGAAAACAATAGGGATTATAGGCATATCAATTAGTCCTGTTAAGCTTCGCTATAAACTTATAAATGATCAGAGCCATTTCTTCTTCTACTAGTTAGTAATCTCTGAGAAATTGTCTTGTTTTAAAAATAGACTGCAATCTATTTGTAGATAAAATAATACTCAAAAAAGGGCCACTGATTATGTGAAATAAACATCTAAAATAATTTAAAAATGATAAAATAATATCTGAAAAAATAAGTAGAATTTGAAATAAGCAAGCAAAAATAAATAAAGAAAAAGATATAAAGAAAAAAGATCTTGTGTAATCAGGACTGTAAAAAGATAGTTGAATGTTTGAGGTGGCTTAGTTGAGAGGCTAATATATATACCAATCAGAATATGGTTTTAATATTAGAAAATTCTTTTTGTTTACTATATTAAAAAAAGACATACTGGTTTTTTTTGTTTGTTTGTTTTTTTGTTTTTGTTTTTTTTGTTTTTGTTTGTTTTTGTTTTTGTTTGTTTTTGGAGGGGGGGTTTGGCATACTCCTAGAAGCTTTACCTGGCAGCTATTGATTAATGCAATATGACAATAAATTGAAATAGGACAGAAACTTTTAAGACACTGCCATAAATTCAGCATGTGTCACAAACATTCCTGCAAATAGGGTTTCTCTGCCAACCCACTTCTGATTCCCTCTGCACTCATTATTTTTGTAAATCCCTGAATTAAGTACCTGTCTCTTGTGGCACTCAGCAAAAGTATAGATTTATAATTCTGTGGGATTATTTAATTGATAACTTCTTTCTTACTATATGTTTAAGTCCCAAGGTGGCAAGGATTTTATTTGTTTTCGTTCATAACTGTAGCATGAACACCTTTCACAGTTCCTGCACTTCTTGGTAACTCAAATAGGAGGTTAAAAATCTAGTCACCAATATCCACTAGAGTGGTCAGAATCAAAAAGTCAAATGTTGACGGGGATGCAGAGAAATCAAGGCTGTCACACACACTGTTGGTGGGACTGTAAAATGGTGCAGCCACTTTGGAAAGTCTGAAAGTTCCTCAAATAATTAAACAGAAATATCCAATGACCCAGCAATTCTACTCCTACGTATATAGTCAAGGGAAATAAAAACATATGTTCACATGAAAACTTGCATATAAGTGGTTATTATGGCATTATTCACAACAGCCAAAAGGTGAAACAACACCAATGTCTATCGAAGGATTACTGGAGAAGTAAACTGTGGTATATCCATACAATAGAATATTATTCAGCCATGAAAAGGAAAGAAGTACTGATACGTGCTGTAACTTGGATGAACGTTGAAGACATTATGCTAAGTGAAAGAAGCCAGACCAGAAGTCCACATGTTATATGATTCCATGCATATAAAAGTCCAAATAGGGAAATCCAGGGGCAAAAGTAGATTATTACTTAGGGTTGCGGGGAGGGAGTTGGAATGGATAATAGTAAAAGTGTTTGGATTTTCTTTTCAAGGATATGAATGTTCTACAATAGATTGTGAGAGGACTGCACATGTCTACAGATGTGTGGATAATATGTATTAAGTACTTATCAACAGTAGGTGTACAATAGTATAAGCTACAACTATCTATCCTATTCTAAATTAAAAATAAATATTTACTCCTACAGAGTTTACGGTTCAATAAAAAAGGCCTGTTATCCAAGAAAAACATTTAAATATTTCAAAGAGAAGTTCATTCTATTGCCAGCTCTGTCATGACAAAGCAAGCATATGCTGCATCAAAACAATGTTTGATACTTGAATGTTCTGTTTCACAGAAGGTAACCTGGAACCGGATTTGTCATTTGGCATGAGGATATTTGTCACAGGCTTGGTTTCCTGTGTAAAGATTGCTTCTAGTTGCACAAATGTGCTCTCTTCTGCATTACTCATCAGAGTGATACCGGAAAAATCCTAAGTGTCGAAAAACAAGGGAAAGGTTAAGTTGATTATCCTCTTGTATCATGATTATGCAGTCATTTTGCAGAAATTTTTGTACAATGCTATAGAAGGATAGAAAAATGAACATGATAATGTTGAGAGAAAAAATATAACAATAACACACATAAAATACACATCTGACAAATATTATACTACAGCCTTCTAAAAAGTATATACTGATAGATTTAAAAAAAGTTTGGAAAGGAACATAATATTAAACAGTTGAGGTTTATTGCATTAATGAACATGACTGCTGTTTATTTTCAATAATTTAATTGTTTTAAAGTTGGCTTAATAACATATAGAAACTGTCCTAGGTTAAAAATACCTACTGCTGCTCATCCCCTATTTTATGGACTCTATTAAGAGAGATAAAACAAAAGTTAATTTTAAGGGAAGCCGGCTGGACAGTACTGATGAAATCCCTAGCTCTTGGGAAAGGAGCTTTCTTAAAGGTAATAGGTTATACTTGACGACATACCGAAGGGACACTTGTAAGGTTGATGAATGATGTCTGCTAGCTTACTAATTAGCCATGTCCCCATGAGCAAGTCATTTAATCTCTGAGGATCTCAGTTCCCTCGTTTGTAAAATAAGAGGTTAAAAAGGAGAGAGATGCATTTTTGACATACAGAGATGTGGAAGTCGGTGGCTCGGGTAGAAAGCTGCCATCGTCAATTTTCAGGGGGAAATGTGTGTCTTAAAACACTATGTGATCTGCATTTCATACTGAGGAAACGGAACACAGAGCTCTGGGTCCAGACACACGTCCAGAGATGGAGGGACTCTGCCTGTCTTTTTTTTTTCCCCTCACTCTTTAAGGACTGTTGTTCCTTGTCCTTTCTACTAGGGGCACTATCAGAGAGGTTGTAGAAAGTTATGTGAAAAGGAAGGTGAACAGTAGAATGCCCTCTCACCTAAGACATCATGAAGAAATAACTCTGTGACATATCATCGTATATAATTTTTCTTGTAATAAAAAGTGCTTAAGTACATTTTTACTTAAATACGATGTTGTATTAGGTAGAATTAGGCAGAGTCTCTTTCCTCTGGTAACCTACAATTTAAGGCATCACGGAGGCACATGAATTTAAAGGGGAAATGGACCAAGGAACAAGCAATAAAGTACAAACATAAAATTAACATGCAAATACTTAAGCAATAGGAGAAATACAAAGGATTCCTGTGGGATTGACAGGGAAGAGGGATCTTGTACATAATAAGTTAGGCAGCTATGGTTTGTGTGATGGATATTAAAAGGCCACTCTTGTAATCCCCTGATAATATTTTCTGTTAAAACTGAAGAGTTCTATTAAAATACACATACATATATATCATTTACATAATTATATTATTATACATATATTTTTGTGCTCTAGAAAACTTATTAAACTGTTATTGGTCACTAACATACTTAACTTCAAATAATTTACCAAACTGGTTAGCCTGTCAAAACACGGAATTTTAGCCTGCTCAAAGCCCTGGTTTTAGGACTTAACAAAGTTAGAGACACTGAGAAAGGATGAGAGATGCAGTTCCTTCTCAGGGTGAAATAAGCAAGAAAGATTTCACATGCGATATATAGATTTTGGCCCTGGCAAGACATCACAAAGGCACGGGGACACTTTTTTTTGCACATCATCAGGGATGTTTTGACATCTCCTGGAATCTAGATGTGAAAGTAGCTACATGAAATTGGCACCTCTTCTAAGATGAGATGCCAGGTGCTTTCTGCTGTGGACTGGGAAGAAAATGACTACTACTGACTCTGAGCTCAGACTATAAACAATTGGGAAATGAGAGTCCCTTTGTAACCCATGTCTTAAGGGTTAATTATGAGCATGAAAGTGGACTGTATTTTAATTTACAAGTTTTATTGCTGGTCTTCCATTAGCAGCAATCTTCCTGTGGACAGGACTCCCTTACGTGAATTCCAAAGCCTCAGTACTGAGCTTGTAGGGATTCATCGGCTTCTGGCCTGAGCCAGTAAGCACGGTATACAGCGCTTGACTGCATATTCGTGGCAAAAAGGTGAAATCCTTATTGCGCTCCCCAGCGACAGCGCCCCCTTGTGGCATAGAGGAGCCTCCGCCGCAAGCCCTTCCACGGCTCATACACCCTTGCTCTTTACTCGTTCTCAGCCCAAAGCCCTGTTAACGCTCCTCTTTCTGAGTGTGTTACTGTTAGCCTTCCTGCCCCGCCTTAGGATGCTCGTACTTACTCACCCTCATGGGTTCATTTCATCTGTGTTCCTGTCTAAAATGGCTTTACCCATAGTCTCTCTTTCAATCCTCACCATTGGCACTAGGGGGCAGTAAGGAAGCCTGCCTCCCTTCTAATGTTGGAGAACCTTCTATCGGGTTACCTATAACAGACGCTCTATAACATGTTAAAACTAGTCTTAGCAGAGTACTGTGAAACGTTTGGAAATTCCTGGGATAGCCACATACTTAGGTTACACACCAGTTACAGAAAATAGGACTTTATAAAACATAAGCGAGGCTTGGCATTTTAAGAGAAGCTCTGAATTTTGATGACCGATTCTAACATCTGTCCTCATGCTGAGGGAGAAGGCTATTCTTCACAGTTAATACACGATTCTAGCCATTTTTTTAATGTCATTTTGTCATTGCTTAAGAACACCATCAGCAGGAGGGGAGACAGGCAAGACATAATGCTGGAGAGAGAATGACAGCTGTTTAAATTAAATGCAAAGAAAACTACGAAAGAAAACATAGATGGTTTAAATACTTGAGTGCGGTTATCCTTGGCAGTTACTGGTTTTGTAAAACCTTTTCAAATTTAAAATAAAAATCTTCACTTCCTTCTCTATCCCCTTATACTAATTTCACAATAATTCGGACGTTTCCTGCTTTGTCAAACAAATGCCCCCATGGAAGCCCCTTACTGCAGAGCATGTGGGAACTGTGGGCACAGAAGCAGAGAGAGGACTAAGCTTCATGGCTAAGGGTCCTGCAGGTACCTCCTGTGTGCCTGTACAAAGGACCCAAATCTGTCAATTCTCTGACATGATTTGCCCAGAAAATCATCTTTGTTTCTCCAAACAGAGGGTTAAGTTCCTTGAGATCAGCAACCATGTCGCTTTCATCTTTATGTCGTGCACATTCCCTCGATCTCCTTCCAGATCTTTCTTGAGCCCGGCGCCACCAAGCATAGTGCCTGGCACAGTCTAAGTACACAATAAACGTCTGGTGTAACTGAAGTGATATAAAATAGGATATTTCTTGGATGCTTCCCCAGAACCTAGCATTTTTTGCTCTTTTCCTGACAATATCCCACATTTTCCAGCCATGTGAGTTAGGTCAGTTGGAATCTGCTGTCAGCTCCTAAGTTAAAACCTAATGGACTTAAGCCGATCAACACATTCCTTTCTCTTGGCCATACTGGTTGGCTAAATCTGGCCAAAGGTCCAATGAGATTCGAAGCCAGGACTTCTGTTTGAACTCCCTAAGCAGCAGACTTTCTTGGACTTGAAACCTGGAATTGCACAGTGTATAGTGAGAGGTAGAAGCTTCTTCAGGATTTTAAGAGGTGAGCTTAACAAAAAATGGAGCCTAATACAGGAGGCGGAGCCAAAAAATTGAAATAAAGAAACTGAGTTCAATTCACATTTTTGAAGCCGCTGAAACTTACTCGAAGCCTAATTATCTTGGGCTTTTTCGTTAAATAAGGCAAAAAACTGTCTTTGTGGTTTAAGCCAGTTTTGCATGTCTGTGCGTGTGGAGGGTAATTTTCAGTCAAAAGCAGCCTGTCTGTGTTATGGTTTTTTTTAGAAAGGGAGGAGGGCTTCTTTAGAAGCCACCTCCTCCGTGACTGGTGGATGTCCACACTCACAGCTTTCAGCCCCTCAGAGGAAGCTCTGCTCAGGCCTCCACTCCACTCCAGATCCTGCGGTCGGATTCTTCCCTGAGTGGCTTGCGTGAGACCATGTTTCATCCATTCCCAGAGGGACACTTTCCTCCATGAGACAGAGTGATGACATGTCCCCTCACCCTGTCGAGTCCTTTCTAATAAATGGGTCCCAAGTCATTTGCCTTCTCTGGCTAAATGCTGAAAAATCTATTTGCACATCATTATTGAACGTTCGTCAGTTTCTCAGTTATTGACTTAACAAAAGTCTATCCATATAAACATACAACATTGATCTCTTCAGGACTGCAGAACTTAAAAAAATACATCGAGTTTATTTTACATTATCAAATTTCGGTAATTTAACAATTTAGTTTTAGAGACAATTCTGTGACTACTTCATATCACTCTCCAAATGACACATATTTGAGTATGGCTGTTGTCGGAAGATGTAATTATGTTTTAGGTAAGCCTTATTAAAGCTTTACAGCCCTGTTTTATACTTATATATCAGCTGATTACTAGTAATAACAAACCTAAATAACAACTTTAATCACTCTTCTAAGAGTTAAATGAACAAATCTAAAGAGATCTCTCAAGTACCTATTTAACCAATAAGTTGATATCTTAATAAATAATGAAGTTCTTTTTATACTCCTACTTCTGTTATACTCTGTCTGCATAGGTAGGTAAATGTGTTTTTGATCAGTTAAGATGGGAGAATTAACTTATGTGAATAAATGTCTGAACTAAACTGGAAAGCACACCATGTCCCCTGTATTGTCATACTGATTCACTGGTTACGTGTTAGGATTCCATGATGATCCATCCCTTATAACGAGGGGTGTGTTTGTGTGGGAGACAGCTCAACACATTAGTATTAATTCCAGTTACATATGGGTAGTGGTTAAGAGCTCAGTGTAAGCTCAGAAACTGAATAAAGAAAGGACTTCTAAGAATGAACAGTCAGGAACCTCTAGGTGGTGTCTTAAGTGATTGTCATTCTGCCCTGTAAGAAAGTGAGTAGATGGGGAGAATCAGACCATTACGTTGACGGTGCCTATGCTGCCCCTAACTTAGGGACAGATTTGTCAGCATTACCTTTAAGTCAGAGGGCCAGAGTCTGTGCCTTTGCCCCCTGTCCATCTGGAACCCTTGCTGCGCACCCCTCTGTCCGGCCAGCTCTCCTTCTGGTGGCTGACATGCACCCGACACTCTTCCTTCCCCCCTTATTTTTACCGGTTCCGATCTACCTTTTATCTCACAGGTTGAGCACCTACGTGCCTAGGGCCCGCACAGTGTTCAAGACAGATTGTGTGCTCTCCTGTGGATCCTGCAGTCAAGAGGGGATAACTGAGCGAGCACACGGGCGACTACAATTCGTGTAATAAGGTCTGCATGCGGGGCAGAGGTCTGGAGAGTGAGAAGGGTTTACCCAGGACTAAGTACAGAAAGTGTGTTCAAGCTAGAGAGCACATAAGCAGCGGATCTGAGGCAGTCAAGGGGACTCGGTGTCTCTGAGATGTAAAATGAGAGGTTAGGAGAGCCAGAAACATGCCTGGCAGGGCAAACGATGACCGGGTAATCCAGAATCTTGTAAAAAAAAAAAATGGCGTCAAACTTTTTCTAAAGACAATAAAAAAACTTTGAAAGGTTTACATGGAAAAATTTCGTGACTAAATTTGTGTTTTAGAAAACTTGTGCAGTCCCGAGTAGGTGGAATGGCTCAGAGTAGCCCTGTTGACGGCACTGGTTTTTTTTTTTATATGGGTGCAAAACAGCAAGAAAAGTCAAGTTCAGTTTGGACTTGATGAGTAAGAAGTAGCTCTGGGTCCTTTAACTATAGGTTTCTGGCAGGTAGTTAGCAAATGCACAGAGCGCTGAGGCTGAAGACACAGGTGTGGGAGTCCTCCCACAGGAGTCATAGGGTGGCTGAGGTCACCAAACAGCGTACAGAGTAGAAAGTAAAGAGGATCTTGCAGAAAACTCTGGAGAATACTGGCACTTGGGGGTGGGCAGAGGAAGAGAAGCCAGTGACAAACCTAGGCTTTCCCTGTTCTCTCTCTCATCTCACTTGGAGGCTTCCTCCTCTATGAAGCCCTGACTCCCTCAGGCAAAGTTAATTCTTCTTTGCTCTCAATCTGCTATTAAGGTACTTATTCCATTGTATTATAATTGTTTGTTTACTTGTCTTTCTTCCCCTCTAGACCACACATTCCTTGAGGATAACATCCTCCCCTAATTTTCTTGGTATCCTCACCAGTCTAACAGTACCCACCAAAGGATTCTCCGTGTTTGCAGAAAGGGTGAATGGAACCTCATGCATCTATTCTTATTCAGAAGATTATATTTATACTGTTTCCTAGTATAAATGTGTAGCAAGATACTTGGAGTTAAAAACCACATCTCTCTTAACTCCAGTTTCCGAAAGGTTTAACACAAGCTTTGCATGCTGTGAATGCTAAGAACGCGTTTATTGATTGATTAATATTGATCAGAGATCCTAGGATCTCATTTAACATTCAGAAAATGGACAGAGAGGGGAATCATGCTAGATACATACTCACCCCAAGGGTAGGATACAAGGTGATCAAAAGAAATGAAGTGGCAATTGGTTCAATGTCCTTGA
The DNA here is from genome assembly GCA_028627145.1 of Eidolon dupreanum. Taxonomy (NCBI): domain Eukaryota; kingdom Metazoa; phylum Chordata; class Mammalia; order Chiroptera; family Pteropodidae; genus Eidolon; species Eidolon dupreanum. Next base: position 69,467,415 of record CM053514.1, read on the forward strand.
AAGGAAAATCACTAGTAGCTTGGTTACTTGTGACCCTGAAATATTGTTCATTAAAAAACTAAATCTTTTATTTCATAGACCCAAAGATGATTCTTTTAGACCAAGGTAAAGAAACTTTAAAAATTTTTTCCTTGTAAACCAGCAGCCCATTGAAACTAAATTTTGGGTCTCAAATAAGTAAAAGTAAATTTAGTTAATTTTTAGGAGTAGAATACAAATATATATACTACATGGTCAGTTCAAATAACAGATAAAGAGCTTCCCAGACAAGAAAAAGCTAAAGGAGTTCATCACCACCAAGCCAGCATTACAGGAGATGCTGGAGGGACTTCTTTAAGAAGACAAAATAAGTATCAAAAACATGAATAAAGAATGGCAATAACTACATATCTGTCAACAAGTACCTCAAATGAAAAAGAATTAAGTGCTCCAACCAAAAAATAGAGAAGCCGAATGGATAAGAAAACAAGACCCTTACATACGCTTCCTGCAAGAGACTCCCTTCAGATTAAAAGACACGCACAGACTCAAAGGAAGGGGATGGAAAAAGATATTGCATGATGGACCTAGAGGGTATTGTGCTGAATGGAGTAAATCAAATAGAAAAAGACAAATGCCACATGATTTCATGTACATGTGGAATCTAAATAACAAAATAAACAACAACAATAAACATGGAAGCAAACTCATAGATACAGAGAATATTTTAAGGGATACTAGATGAGAAGGGGTTTGGGGGGTCAGTGAAAAAGGGCAAAGGGATTAAGATGTACAAATAGTTATGAAATATTTATAGAGATACAAAGCATAGCATAAAATATAGTCAATAATATGGTAATAAATATATGAGGGGGAAGAGGGGTAGCAGATTTAGTAGGGTGATCACTTTGTGAGTTGTAGAATTCTCTGGTCACTATGCTGTACAACTGAAACTAGCATGTTATTATATGCCAACTACAATTGAAAAAAAAACCATTGAACTGTACACTGTAAATATGAGCAACTAATTATCTATTATATTTCAATAAAACTGGAAAAAATAAAAAAAATAACATACAACAGACAGATAAGGAAGTGATAGAGAAGGTAGAAAGGAAAGAAAACAAGTAAAGATAAGGAGAAGGGAGGAAAAATGTAAAGGGAAAGAAGAGACAAAGAAAAGAGGAAAGAGACAAAAAATAAAGAGGCTTTGGAAGATTTTAACAATTACAAATATGAGTTATAAGTTACTTCCTTGGGAAGAGATGTCAACTTGATCATGTTTTTCATGACAGAGTCTGAGTGCCTGTTCCATTTTTCAGAGAAGAAAATTCGTAGAGTGAGCAGCAAGACTGAGTTAGAATCTCCATCTCTTTATTTCGAGTCCTCTCTCAAATATATGCTGATATGCCATTTAATAGAGGTAAATGACACTTGTTCTCCAGCTCATTTGGTTTGAGTCTCAGAGTCAGTCAGCATGTGTTATTTATGCTTTTTGAAATTCTGACTGCAGGACCTCTGGCAGCATAGAGCCACATTTTTTTTTTTTTTTAAATGTAAGGAAACAGCTTGTCTGCTGTATTTCCAAACGTTGAAGTTTATTTTCGAAATAAACGTTTACTTTCCCATGGGCATCTGAATCTTTTGCAGGTGTGTGGAAGAAAAAGGCCGGTTTTAGAAAATTGCTTTGGAACTGTGATGACATCCCTCAATTGGACTAGCTCTCACCTGTGGTGGGTCCCTTTGGCATAGAAATTTGTTGAATCATTTTATTTTATTCTTTCAGCCATCAAAAAATTTTTTCATTATGGGAAATTTAATGTTTAAATTTATAATTAGTGTCTATTTGCTTTGAAATGAAAGTTTTTTCTCCCCTTTATTTTTAAAATCTATGCTGGAGGTCATATCCAAACTATTTAATACAAGATATGGAATGGGCAACACAAACCAGAATAAATGTCTACCCTGCTTGTTCATAGAGGCTAAAAATTTCAGCTTGTTTTAATTCCTATTATATTGGGAATAGTATAAACAGGGAACCTTAAATCCTATTTATTTTCCATTAAGAAAATCTTTCAGGAATAAACAATATTAACCGCAGGCGTAACTAATTTTACTACTTCATCTGTCTTGCTCTGCCAAGCAGACTTGAAAGAAAGGAAAGAATGAGCTTAGAGGAGAGGCACAGAGGAGAGGTGGAGAAAGCGGAACATTTGGTTTATGTTGCTGTCTGGTCTTTGAATAAGCTTCCCTGAGACCCAAGTATTTGCTGACCTTGAATTCCATCAGAAATGTTCAACTCTTATGAGAAATTTCACCCCTTTTACAAAAATTTTTTGAATAGAAAATATATACAGAAGGCATGTCAACTATAATTGAAAAATAAAGAAATAAGAAAACAGTAATATATATAGAAGTACGCAAATCGTAATTTTACAACTTATCAATTTTAGCAAAATAAGCACACCTGTGCAACCCACTAGATAGACGAACATAAAGAACGTCGCTCAGAAGCCCATTGTTTTGCTTCCTTCCCATTTGCTACTGTCCCCATTTTCCTTGCCAAAGGTAAGCATTATCTTGACTTCTAAAATCTTTGATTAGTCGTGTTGATTTTTTCGTGTTATTTCAATGGAATCATAGAGTATTCTTGTATGTCTGGCTTCTTTTGCTTAACTCTGTGTGTGTGAGAATCATCTATGTTGTTGAATGCAGTGAGGGCTCATGCATTTTCATTGCTCTGTTGAATTCTGTCGTATTAATATCCTGTAATAGATAATTATCTATTCTACTGTAGATAGACATTTCAGTGGTTTCTAGTTTTGGGTTCTTAAGAATAATGCTGCCGTAAATGATCCTGAATTTCGGTGTACATGTGTACACATTTCTGTTGGATATGTAACTGTGGGGAAATAAAACATTCCTGGATTTTTCAGTGTTTAGTAAAAAGTTCCTAGCCATGGAAACAAATACACTATAGATTTAGAAATGTTTGTTTTCACTTCTCTTAGAAACATATTCACATACCATAAATATTAGATCTGTGGCCATTTGTTTCCCTAATGAAGAAGCTAATTGCTCTCATTCAAAAGGCTAATAAAACTCTTTATCTCTTAGGATGATGGATGATGATGATGATGATGATGATGATGATGATGATTTATTGTTGTTGTTGTTATTTCTGCTTGAGGGTCATTATACATTTTGAATCTATGGATTGAAATCTTGATTTGGACAATTTTACAAAAGTTCTAGACTCATTCCCAAATACTGTTCAGTTCTGATCTCTCTCCTATCCCTCTGGAATTCCAATTATATTTTTCATCATGTCTTTTTGTATCTCATGCTCATTTTCTGAATATTTTTTACCTCTCTGTACTTCATTTTGAATGTTTTCTCCTGACATATTATCTAGTTCACTGAATCTCCAGCTGTTGCTATTCTGTTTGTAAGACCATCTCCACCAAATTCGATCAGCAGTTAATGTTTTTACTTCACTTCTAGAATTTCAATGTGATTTTTATTTTATACTTTTTATTTTTTCATCACTGTTTTATTAAATTTACTGTATATATCATCAGCATTTAAAAATTTCTACCTAGTAATGCTAGTATCTACATCTCATTTTTTCCCCTTGTTTTTCTTGATTATAGGGTTTTATTTTTAATGTTTGGTTCTTTTTCAGTGTTTTTTTTTTTTGAAAATTTATGAGAATAATTTATGGCTCTTGGCCTTATCTTCCTCCACTGAAGACATCTATTTTGTTTCTGGCACGCGGTTGGGCTAAGGGTAGATTACATCGATCAGAAATGGAACCAAGTCTAAGTTCGCCTTTGGTCCTTGAAGATGGCCCATTCCTAGGGCACTCTTATTCCTAAGGTGGAGTTCTGTATGCTGACAAATGACAGCTAAGGATATTTAGCAGGGCCTCTCTCCTCTTCTAGCCCTGAAGTAAAAATCCCCCCTCATCCCCAAGCTCTTTGACACTGTCGACACAATCTTCTAGATTCTCAGCCTCTGCTGCATTCTAATCTCTGAGTCTCTCAACCACCGATTTAAATCAACAAATCCCTCATGGGAAAAAGTAAAGCCAAGTACACGTTCACCTCTCCAGATTTCCTGTCTTCCCAGAACTTAGCCTCGTCATTTACTACCGTGAATTGGCTCACGCAGTTTTGAGGGGTGTCTTCACACTGAAAGCTGGAGCCCAAACCACAGAGGGCACTCAGCAAGGTTACGAGCAGGCTGGAACCCACGGGCATGAGCTGGAACCCCACAAAGACAGACTGAAACCCACATCTCTTCTTGTTTCCTCTGACCTTGGTAATGAGGTATACTGTTGGAGCCAGAGCCCTTCACTACTGACCTTTATGCACACACACCTGGCCTAGGAGTCATGGCAACGCTGAGGAAGGAAGATACAAACTGTGGACAGCAACCACCAACCACAGGCCCAACTGCTGCTTTATGCTATTGAGGTGGACTGGCAGATTATCAATAATGAAGTGAGTGTAGAGGTTATCGAATGTATTTTTACAGATTTCCCTCCCTGCTGCTGCTTGGGGTCTCTGAACTTCAGGAAAGGCTTAGTCTCTTTACATGGATTCTACCTGATTATGTCAGGCACACCCAGGATATTCTCCTTTTTGATTAACTCAAAATTTACTGATTTGGGACTTTGATTACATCTGCAAAATCCCATTACAGCAGCACCTGGACTAGTGCTTGAATAACTAGAAGAATAACAGCTTCTAATTCTTATGGCTGCTCCCTCCCTCTCATCTTCCAACACTCGAGAGAGTATGGCTTGTAGCCCATCCTGTTAACATACTCGGATGGAAATTCTGGGGAATTTGGCCCAGCCAAACTGACACATCATAAAGCCATCAAAATGTGTTACCATGTCCTTCATGCCTCATGTAAACTCCCAGAGAGCACCTGCAGCCCTCCTCCTCAGCCCTCCCTATCTCTGATCTCCCAGTTTCTCTCCTCCCAGGCCCCTGACCAACCAGCCCAGTAACCGACTGATACTCGCTGCTGTGCCTGGATTCTAAACTTCAGTGATTTCTCTTTCCACAGAGCGGGTGATGAGGTGCGCTGTCCAAGGTCCTGACCACTGGGACGTTTCACTCTCGATGGTGTCTTTCCGGACCATCCCTGCTGGCTTTTGTGTGTCGAGGTAGCCTATCTGTAAAGCATGCTCAGCATGTCTTCTTCTTCGTCAGTTGGTTCTAAGGGACCACACACGTGACCCAGGCGTCAGCTGAAGGAGAAGACATCAGGGTCCTGCTGTGCTCTCTGACTCCGCTCAAGCTCAATCCCAAAATAACTCCTTAGATCTTAGGTTGGATTGTACCCTCCTGACTCTGGTGGGTCTGACAAAATTCAACTTAGGATGGGAAGTTTTGGTTCTATGGCCCACGGTCATCTACTCTGTTTCTATTAGAATGTTTTATTTTCTTTCTGAAAGGTGTGTGATTCTTCACTGCAGGTGCCATGACCTTGCTTGGGAGTGCAAAGAATCTACACTGAGAAACAGGGTGAGGATGTCTGAGTTAGTGTGCTTGAAAATCTTGAATTCACTCAACCCTCTTGTCTTGAAGTGTTTCAGAATCCCATTTCTTCCCAACCCTTTGGCACTGCAGGTGTGTGGCATTTGAGAGGTTTGCCACTATGGAATTAAGCTCCAGAGCCATTCTTCAACTTTTTCTTCCTTCTGGCTGGGGAAAAATTTTAAATGCTGACGAGAATGCCCTCTGGCTTTTACACCTTTCCTTAAATTGACAATTAACCACCTTTAGCTTTCTATTGTCTTTCTCAAAAAATATGAATAATTCCCAGCAATAGTCATCCCAGCATCCTTATAATTATCATTTCCTTGCATTTTTCAATATTTGATACATTGTTACCACCAGTAGATTTTTTTTTCCTCACTGGTTCCATATCCCAGTTCATCATCGGTGAAAGCTTTAACAATGGCACAGCCACTCCATGCCTGGAGCTATCCACTACAGTGAAGCAAAGCCTGAGATGTACTTCTGGTTGCAGTAAATTTATTGGTGAATTCTCTAGGAGTTAACACCTGTGGGGGCATGAAGAAATATGACTGAGTAGGAGGAGCTGAACTACAATGCAGGTGTAATGAACACCTCGGCCAGCGTTATAGCGTGTTCTTCTGTGAACATGGCCCTCAAGAGTTGAATCACACTGGGGTTAGGGTGCTGGGTCTTTTAAACTCACTTGGCATGTCAGTCTTTGGATGAGGGATGTCCCTAGGAAGGTGACAAGTCCTAAAATGAGGTGGCTGTCTTCAGATGGTGACAGGTCCCTGAGAGGGACTCATTTGAAAGCTGAAGGCTGTTAATACTCTCAGCAGCTGGGATAAGGGGTACCCCAGTGGCAGCGTGGGGCATATAGGACATTGCATGATATCCACTACAGAAGTTTTCTGGTTTTCAAAATACCTTTTTGATGTCATTTAATTATTCTTAGTGGGATCATTGGTCTAAAGTTGCTCGTTTGCCAAAGCCCCAAACGGAACTGTACTACCTACAGTTTTATTTTGCTTCAGCTAGGTTATGCCTTTTTTTTTTTTTTTTGCTTTACCTGAAAGCAATTATTGGATTTAATACTATAGCAAAACCACCCACTTAACATAAAAATCATTCTCATATTTTCTTCTTTCTGTGAGCTTTTCTACTGTTGACCTTCCAGGCTCACCTCTGATCTCTGCCAATCCCCTTGAACCCTTTTATTTCTAAGATTGCATTTAGATTTTCATTCTTCTTTATCTGCTATTATCCATTTCAATTATTCAGGTTATTCGCCCCTCCCCCCCACCTTTTTTTTTTTTTTTGAAATTCAAGTTATTTCCCTGGCCCCCTTTTTAATTTGGGGATTGTTGATGAAATTCTTCCACTCACACATAATCCTTTGGGATTTCTTAAGTGATGATACTTAAGACCAGAATACCTTACAGCAGAACAGACCAAAATGAATTACAGCAGAAAATACTTTTATAAATTTCTGAAGAGTCAATACCCCGCAATATAGAGGTTGTAGTGCCAGTTGGGTTGGACACCTTGACTTAGACTTACAGTTTAAGTGAGGCTTTCTACTTCTATCTACCACTCATTTCTACTTACTTCCAATTATATCTAAGATAACTGGAACTATGGTGCACCCTTCAATCTTACCCTCTTGACAGTTCATAAGGTAAGTAAAAAGACAGAGTTATGGATAGCAATACCTCGCCAATTTACTTTTTAATATGAATAAAGGAAACTTGTGGGGAGCTCTTCTCAGGGAGTGTCAGCATTTAATATATAGAAGCCACAATGACCAGTTAATTGTGGTGCAGGCAATGTCACAGCCATCAACAAATTAGAATTTCTATCCCTCTTCCCTTGGGAAGAACTAGTTCAAATAGGGGTAGATAAGCAGAAGTATGGAGAGAAGAATTGATGTTAGTCCCTCCAAACCCTTAATACTTTCTAAGTTTGTGTCAATGGTCTCTTAGCTCTTTAGCTCAATACCCCCTTACTAGTCCCTTCCTGATACTGAGAAAAAGAAGCACTTATGCCCCAAAAGGGTTATGTTGCTAAGAGTACAAGAAAAAAATAAAAAGAAAACAAAGATGAAAAGCGAAGAACTTTAGGATGGTACAAAATTTAAAAAAAATATATCTCAGAGTTTATATATTCATTATCCCTTGTGGGTATTTTTTCTCATGCTAAGATGTTAATTAAAATTCCCATTAAAATTCTTGCCTTTGTGTTTATGCCTGAGGTTGTAGAATGGATATTTGTTGGGTACCTTCTAGCATCCATTTTCCTTTTCTTTCCCACCTTTATTACTGAATTTCCCAGCCATGTAGTTTGGGCAGGCCTGACCCCTTGCTTCAATTCCCAAATACAGATGGTGATCCTGATTGCCTTAAGTCAATCGGTTCATCTTAATGTTTGGCAACAGTGAGTGAGTAGTTTAGCAATGAGACTGGGACACAATCAAGGCTGATACGATACAAGGAGGCATTTGTCAGTATCTTTTGGGTATTGAAACTTCCTCTTCATTCCATGAAAGCAACCAAAAAAGAAAAAAACAAACAAACAAACAGAAGATAGCTACTCTTTCAATTTCACAGGCTAGTCTTAAAGTGGGAAGTATAGGGACCCATTAGCAGGCTGCCATTAGAACTGCAGGGAGCACAGAAACAGGCAAAATTAATATGATAATATAGTGATTTAACCCAATGTAGCCCAACATAATTTTAGTGTGTAATCAATATAAAATTATTCACGATACATTTTACATTCTTTTTTACACTAAGTATTTGAAATCCAGAGTTTATTTTCCATTTAAGTGTGTCTCATTTTGAACTAGCTACTTTTTAGCTGTTTATGAGTTACATGTGGCTCGTGTATTGGATATTGTAGCTCCAGAGCATTAACATCTTGTCTTTGTTGCCACTTTGTTTAAATGCAGAGAAAATTCACAGGTAATACCTTTATTGTTCTCTATAGGCAAGGCTCTATGCTCTTCTCAAATCTCTGTGCATGAGCAAGGTTTTAGTCTTTTACTTAACATTTGTTAATTGTGATTGTCTGCACGTTATATACTAAATAACCTCATATGAGAATGTATTTTCACCACCGTTATTGTAAGTATGTGATATATGAACATTTTTATGACTCAATATCTGTTATTCTATTGCTTTCTAAGAAAGCCCATACTAGTAAGGAATATATTAGTTTTACACACCTTCAACAAAGATCAATTCAAAATGAGATTTCTTTTGCTAATTTAGTAAGGGAAAGTGTTATCTCAAGGCTGCTGAGACCTGAATATATTTTATGATAATTTAGAGTGAGGTAATTTTATGTTTTCTTAACAGTTTTTATAGTCTACATCTTTCAAGTTTTTTTTTTTTTTTTTTAGCATTTGGAATTGTATCTAAATGACTGACATGTTTATGTTTGAGTATATACTTTTTATGTTTTCTTTAACATTTATTAGTGAAAGAGGAAATTGATTTATATATTTTTCATTGAATCACTACATTTAATAGGAAAGGTTTCATATGCTCAAAAATAATCCATGGAATTAGGCACATTTTTCAAAGTTATATTTATACAATAGAAATCAAAAAATAAATCAATAGTTTCTGGGTTTCTAAGCAGCAATTTGGATTGAGACACAGTTTATTATATTGGCTTTACATTCAAGAAAGTGAAAAAAATCCATTTTGTGGCTGCATCAATACAAACAAAATTATATCAAAATAAGTGAAAATTAGTTAACATCTTTAAAATCTAATATGGGGTATAAAAATGTTTGAGAATGCTCTACTCGCTGTGATTTCACTCCAATAATGTTAGATATACTTAATAGTATAAAAAAAATGGTAGAGGATGAAAACAATCAACTTTCATGGAGGTGAATAAATCAAAACTCTATAATTCTTCTCTAAATTAGACAGAATGTTATGATAGCATTACAATTTAGGTTCATAGTATTATAGAATAATTAACAAAAATTTCATAGCATTTTTCTTTCTCTTCACTCTTTTCCACATTTCTCTGGTTGTGTTAACTGTGAAATTGGCTGACTCAATAAGAAAGCTAGAAAAGTGGGAGGGAATTGCTCATAGACTTAAAAAAAACCTTCCAATAACAATACAATTAATATATAGTAAATATAAAAATATAAGCATGTTTAAATTCATATATTAATACTTGTTTGATGATTCAATTTTATTTGTTTTACATCTTTACATATTATTTTTTATTAACTCACATGTATTAAAAATAACGTTTTGGAGTCTAGTAACATGAGATCTGGATAGCATAATTCTAAATATAAAGTCCCAGAATGGCTTCATTTGACATTCTCCACCAAAACGATACCACAAGTACCGAAACTTTAATTATGTATGGATTTTGATGATGTTCCATTTTCTTTATAGTCCATTTTTGGAAGAACAGAAAGGTAAACATGTTTGGTTTACTTAGGCAAAAAAATGTGATAAGTGTATTATAAAAAATGGATTCTATGTTTTATGGTTGGTTACTTGTCCATCAAGCTGATCAGTGGCATAATTTCATGTTTGTTGTTGTTGTTGTTGTTGTTGTTCTTGTTGTCATTGTTGGAACCCCTTAATCAACCCACAGCTAAACTCTTCATTTTTTACCTTCTGAAGTGATTTCCCTATTTTTAGTGTTTCTTGTCATCGCTGTCACCATAAAACTTCCACATCTGCCTTTCTCTTCCTTTAAATCATATACAGTGGCAGCTGCCATACTGTATTCTTTAGCAAGATGCTTTATTGTCATCCATAAACTCTATTTTCTGCACTGCTGATAATGACAGATATGTCCCTTTCTTTTTGATGTTACCCAATATTTAACTCTTTTTGAAATTTTTATTGTTCAGTTAAACTAAAATGTATAAGATAAAAAAAGCCATAATTAGTACTGGTGCATGTGCCTGGAAGAAGCAGTGAAAACAGGTGACCACTCATGCCAGCTCAGGTCTGGTTTTGCTATTAAACAAGTTTTGGCACAAAATTGTCAAAAAAAAAAAAAGAAAAAAGAAAGAAAGAAAGAAAAGAAAAGAAAAGAAAGATAAAAAAGAAAAAAGGAAAAAGAAAAAAAAGGATTTTAGTGGTTTTCAGAATTGTGGATAAGGGATTGTATATCTGTAGATAGACATAGATACTTATTTCTTATTCTGAAAAGTGACCCAACTGAGTCATCTTTGTCCAGAAGAAATAAAAACATAAGGTTGGAAAAACCTTTGGTTATCACTTATACTCAAAGTTTTGGACATTTTAGCTTCATTTAATATACATTTCCCTCTACCCTAGGTCTATATCATAAGTAAATATATAATTCCAGTCCTCAGTTGGCTCAGGCCATAGTGTGAGAAGAGATTAGAATAAAGGAAATAAGAGACATATGGATATGAAAAGAGGAGAATAGATTTGCACTTCTGACCACGGAGTAGTAATGAATATTAGATTTACTTGACTGCTGTAAACAACTCTAACACTGTATGAAATCTGTAAAGCAACTGCTTCCAAGCATTTGACAACAGATGTGCAGGGTGTGGTTCTTGAGTGAGCTTTCAAGGTGAGCTCCTGGGGCTACTTTCCAGACTATGATGACCTTGGGAACTGAAACCCCCTGAGCGGTGGCCTTGCTGGACTTAGGAGATCGACTAAAGAGAGGGCCTGAGGTTTGCAGGCAGGCACAGGAATGGACCTGGAGAGCAGCTTGCGCCTCCTGTTGGTGGTAGGGGGTACTGCAGGATGAGCTGATTCCACCTTTTCTCTCCAGTTAGCTCTTGAGTCTATGTGCCTCCCATAATGCTTAGGATATATTCTTCATGTAAGCTCTCAGTACTTATTTTAAGTTCTTTAGGATGTTTCAGCAGGTTTTTGTGACTGGTCCCTAAACAGATCAGGATACTCATGTCTAAGGATTGCTCAATTAAATTTCCTATGATCTCATGTTTTCATCCCAAGTATATCTCTGTCTGCACTTCCAGGAGAAAAAGGAGTTTCAATTTAAAATTACTGATAGCATAATGATTTGAGGAATGAAATTATTTCCTGACACCACAACTAATTTTTGAACTAATTTTGAAGGCTTCTATTGAAATTTACAATTTCGATAAAAGCTTTTAAAAGCTCAGTAAATTAAAAACTATCCAATACTAAAATAATGAAAAATAATTTTTTATCTCCATTATTAATTTTTTGGCACTGCAGTCTTTCTTAGCATCTTATTCATCCATGCACCATTTTATAGAAATTCAAAAGACCGTCTCCCAGAGAGCAAATTATACCTCTCAGAAATCAATTACATTTCAGGACAACACTAACACTATACATCTTTTTATTAGGAAATAAAAATAACAGGATGTGGATAGTAATAAAGCTAGAATTATTTTACCGGCAAAGTCCATAAAAGTATCCAATAATTTCCAAATCAAAGAGAAAAACATATCTAAATTCTGCTACTCAACAATATTAGCTGTCTTATTTCCCCCAAGTTCACATTAATTTCATCTTTCCACTTGTGATCTATTTCACACATTTAAAAAGCCATGCATCATTTGCTTACTCCCCAGTTAAGGAATGCTGGAAACTCCTTCACATTATGCTCCTGTTGGCGTCTTAATGCTACGCCCTCTTAATTGATTAACGAGGGAGGAGAGAAGGAAACAATGCTAGAGAAAATTTCATTAGGTATAAATTGCAAGACATTCGTTTGAATGAATGTAATATCTCAGCTCTATTTTGATGGGTCTTAGGGGAGTGTTTTCCATATTACTGTAAAATTCAAACTGAGCACTGAACAATTTAATGGTGCCATTAGAGCACGGCCTTGTATGTGGTTTTGGCATCAGAATGTTCTTGGGGAAAACTTCACTGCCTGATAATAGGGAACAAAAGAATTCTTTCAAGTTTATGTGTTACCAACAAATATTTCAGATGGGACTTACTTAAAGTAAAACCAACAAAAAGTCTCTTTTACAGCTAAAGCCATTCTAATTTACCTCTTCTATAAAACAGAACATCTAGATATCTCAAAGGGGTATCTGAGAAGCAAAGCAAGATCCCCCAGGTGACTTTTGATTTTTGATAGTATTTGCAATGATCCAATATTTCCTCAATTATTTTTCACTACCAAAAATTTCTATTACCTTTTATGCAAACATTGATTTTCTTAAAGCTTTAAGATATTTAAAAGAACAATAGAGGATAAAGAATAATATACAATTACTTACTTTTTCCATCTAGAATTGACAAATGTCAATATTTTATCACAAAATCTTTTAAATATTTTCTTCCTTAAATAAAACATTATAGATTTAGCTAAACCACTCACAATATGACCTTGGAGAATATTCTACGATGCTTACTCTTTCATTTGTTAAAAACAAATAAGCAAAACACATACACACATATGCTGTACACTGCATTTTATCTATGTGTGTATTATATATATATTACATATAATATATAATAGTATACATATTTTGTATTTTTTTAATAATCTGTCATTATGTTAGGCTCAAACCATATTTGTGTATATAGATCTAGTTCATTTAAAAGATTGCAACAAAGTATTTTATCATAAGAATGCTGCAATTTGTTCATTCTTGTGTTTATGTATAATTAGATTAGTTTCTCCTTTTTTTTTTTTTTTTTTTTTTTTTGCTACTAAAAATATGCTGCAGCAAATGTCCTTGAATACATCCCCTTGTGCACGTATATAAGCTTTTTTTGTTGTTGTTGGGGGGGGCATTTGTGGTGAAGAAGTTATGTATCTAAAATGGGATAGCAGAAATTCTAGGTTACGAGTATTTTTAATGTCATTGGATTCTGCTTAATTACTCTCTGAAGTGGCTGTTCCTGCTCTTACTCCCACCTGCAGTGTGTGGCGATTCCTCTTCCACATTTCTTCTCTAGTACTTGATACTGTTGGACTTATTTATATTTGACTTAAAAAAAGAAAAAAATGGTATGTCATGTTTTCACTCAGCAGTTCCTTGATTATTGTTGAGACTGAACAACTTTTTGCATATTACTTTCCATCTGCATTTCCTTTTCTTGTTTTAAATTTATTTTTTTAACAAATTGAGGTGATTTCTTTCTTAAAAGGAAACAAACTGCCTGGTATCCAGTTGGAAATGTGCAATGTAATTTACAGGTTGTATTGAGGCACATATTCTTCCTATTGGTGGTAGTCTCTTAAGGATAAGGACATTTTGACATAAAAATTTGCCTGCATCATATTTTAATTGCTAATCACTGAGGTACATATTTTTGTTTTGTCATTTATTCATAAAACTACTGGGTACAGTCAATAGTTTTTGGTAACTAATTGTACTTTTAGTTTCCCATTTACACTACTTTAAAGATTGCTACTTTAATAATCATATTTAGAACATCGTTCCATTATTGGGCTTATTATGCCATCTCTTTATCACCAGTGAGTCCAAGTGCAATCCAATGTTTTGGTATAATTTATAGATTCATTACATATAATTACCCTCTCTTCTGTCATACCTGTGGCACTTAAATGTGTCATATTATTAGTTTGACTAAATATCAAAGTAAATATTAGTGCCTTATATGATACTTCTAGGCAGAAGAAATTAATGTGAGGAGTTTAGGATATAACTAAGTTTGTTTTATTCCATATAAATTACGCTTTTAAATTTCCAAGGTTACAGAGGACAAAAATTCTCTAAGAAATCAATTTCATTAAAATCACTTCAAGGCTGAACACATAGAGCTCCAAAAAAAAAAAAAAAAAAAAAAAAACACAAAACTTCTTTCCTGTAGACATTGAATATTTATGAAGAAGATGGGTGATAACTAAATCATCAAGAACTTGGTTCCTGAGGGTTTTTTTGGTCTATATCTTCTTATAAAGAATGTATTCATGTAATACATGAATATGTTCTTCTTATAAATAAAATTAAATAAAAATAAATAGAGAGAATCTTTCTCCCCACAGTTTATGACTGTCAAGAGTTTGATATATATCTTTCCAGACCACCTTCTAGGCATTATATGTGTGTACATACAAAAATAATTTCAAACTTTTCCCATATTGGCACATATTTATCTACCAAGGAAATCTTTAGATGATTAGGGGCTTGTTGCTGGGTCCTATTCGTGACTCTTTCTCATTTTCTTTCTCTGCTTTGACTTTGAAGAGAAAAAAGTAGCAGAGAGTAATCGGAAGGAGGCAATGCTGATGCTGACGGTGTACTGGGTTAATGCTAACCATAACTAGTTGTATTACATTGGACAAATCACTCACCCTCCATGAATTTCTCTTCATCTGAAAACTGAGGCGTAGAAGCTAGGACTTTTTTACTAAGGAAAATTTCAACTCTGAAATTATGATCAGAACAATACTCTAGGGCGAACAGAGGAGTAACGAGAGGGAATGAAACTGGACACCAGGATGACCTCATGGAATAGAGCTACTAGAATGATATATGAAGAGAAATAAACTTCTGAGTTGTGCCATTGTATTTTCAGGCCTCTTTATTAGAAGCTTAACCTTTATCTTAAATAATACGGCTGCCCCAAACCACAGAACAGAAACTGAAGCTAGGAAGTATGTTTACTCACTGTAATGTGGAAATGTAAGTGCCAAGCAAACCCAAATTCTCACAGATCAGCATGTAACCAAGGGGAAACTCACTTTTTATGTCATGGACATGAGCTCATGGTTCTTTTGATTATAAACATGACATCACATAAAAATAGGGAATGGAAGGATATTGAGAAGATTTCAGAAATGGAGGCCCAGATAATTTAGGTAATCCCTCCAGAGATACATTATTAGACTAAGATCTGGGGCTAGAACTGAGTAATGCTATTTCTACTCATCTTGTATTTTCAAAGAAAATCTTTTATATTAATTTCCGCTTTAATAATTATAGGATGTTTTCTATGACCTTAGTGAAAGATTTCTTTATTTATGGTGCAATCTGCTTCATTTTCCAAATGTATTATATCTTGAAAAAATTAGGCAAAACATGACATCAGGATTTTTGCTCATTGCTAGTAATAATATATTTAGTTACACCAATTTAATTCATAGAATGCTATAGAAGGCAGAGTCTAAGACCCCCAAATGGCATATTTGAAAATTAATTCCTAATGAGAATCATTTGTTTGGAAGAGAAGTGATAATGTTATCTTGTACCATGTGTCATTTCTAAATACAGATAGTGATATATTTGCGGTTCAGTGTTTTGAGCGATGGCAGTGTTGCTGGAAAAATGGTATAGTTGTCTTTCTATCATAGCTGGAATGGCTCACGATTAGTGAAAATTATGTTGACATCCATAAATTATCAGTGAAATAATACTATTATAGTTAGTATACTTTCAAAACTGAAATGGAAATAGTCATGTGAATTGTTAAAATTTTTTTTGCTATTTTTTCTTTTTTAATCTAATTTAATTATTTGGACCTTATTACTACTAAAATGCATTCTTACATATAACAAAACTTCCTAAGTACAAAATGTCTTTATCTAACTGAGAAAAAAGCCTAAGTTTTATACTGAGGAAAAAAACTTTAAAGCTCTTTTTCTACATTACTCCATGTCCTGTTATTAAATGATGTACTAGTGTGCCAATGTATCTAACGAAACCATCCAATATGGTTCAGTGATATTAATCTTGCCATCACATAACATTTAATCCCACTTTCTGCTGTTAGGTATGAGCTAGATGATGAAAGAGTTCAAGGTCCAAATTTTACATTCATGTGAATTTTTGAAATGGATGTTGTTGCAGAATATACAGCACATATAAGAATACGAGGTTTGGGGGAAAATCACTGCTTTTCTGGAAGGATTTTTCACTGTATCATGAGGTCATCTATAAACTAGTCCAGGTCTATACATTTTGGGTATTAATAGTGGGAGGCAACACAATCAGATTTAAGTCTTTAAAACTCAACTTATGTTTGAAACTTGAGATCTGATTTCTCTCAGACTGTCTGAGAGACTCAGCTTGCCGGCACATCTCCTCATCAACATGAGCCAGATATTCTGATTTATTGTATCTGGGTGAGGCTTGGAAATTGGTAGTTTTTAAAAACTCCCAGATGATTCTTGTCAATATTGAGAACCATTTAAATAGATGAAGGCCAGTCTCAGTAGCTTAGTTCTCCAAGTCAGCCATTTTCTTCAGGGAGGTTTCCATATTAAATCACCCTTTTTTTTTTTTTTTTTTTGGTCAATATTTTCTGTATGCTTAACATTATTGTTACATTATTATATTCTAATTCCTCAGCTCTTATTAAAAGCTCAAGTCTTCATTTACATTATCTTGTTTAAGTCTCACAAAAATATCACTTTATAAACGTAGACACTGAGCCTTAGGGAGATTAAATAACTTGGTCAGAGTAACTTAGTAAGCGGTCGTGTTAATAGTCAAACACAGGTCTTTTGAGTCCAACCTCTCTATTATTGACCACTGCTTTTACGTCCATTGCCTTTAAGGTCAAATTCATAAAATTCTCTTTAAGTCTAAGGTCCATGAGTTTAGCTCCGATGCTTTCTTCTATGCAATTTATTGTTTCAGGTCTATGTTTGGGTCCTTAATCCATTTTGAGTTAATTTTGGTGTACCATTTAATTTTGATCATGCCTTACATTTTCCTTATTCCATTAATATTTTTCAGATTGCTCCTAGTAGAATGCCGACTCCCCTGACTGATCTCAGGTCCCTAACCGTTAAAATCTTACTCATCCTTTAAGGCCCAGATGAAAAACCATTTCCTGCACAAAGTCTCTGCTCTCCCTAGCCAGCAGGGATTCCTCTGAAATCTAAACTTTTAATTGATTTTTCCAGTACCTTTCCATCTATTTGGCTGGGCTTGTCTGCCCTACCTCACCTCCCAGCGGCTGCAGTGTCTGGGATTCGCCTGAGGTTTGTTAAGAGGATACAAGAACCTGTTGTTCTCCCTGGTTGTGACCTCAGGAATGGTGATTTCCTGTTGTTGTATATCTGTTAAATCAGTATTTTACCATCACGGGTGGATTTTCATTGAAAGAATTTCCTGGAGTTAACTCTAATTAAATTACTTAATCACTTTTCTGTGTAGCAGGGGTAAGACATGTCAAAAAGTTTCCATTCTACTTTTATTTTAATGAAACCATTTACGTTGAGTACAATTTTATGCATCAGTTTTACAATAAAGATTATATTCATCCGTTAGTCCAATAATAGAGATCAAAATTTCCACTATTATTAGTATTCTTTGTGTCTATTACTTCCCATGTACAAAAAGTACTCTTTATTAAGCCGAATTTTGCAGATCTAATTTTTCAAGGAAATTTTGATACTACTAATATTTTGTTTAGTAAATAATAAATGCATAACTTTAGTCATCACTTATTTTTTTGTGATTATTAGTGTAAAAAAGATTCATTATGAATTGAGTACAAGTTTAGTAGCTATTATTTAATTGTCACAAAGAACAAAGAGAATTAGTAGGTCAAAGGTGTAGGTGCTATGGGGACTAATTTTGGGAGTCAAAATATTCTGCTTTGCATAAGACCTGAAACCATAAAATCCCTAAGAGGAAATATAAGGGGTTAGCTCCTTGACATCGATCTTAGCAATTACTTTTTTGAACTTGACACCAAACGCAAAGGCGACGAAGACAAAAATCAACAGGTGGGACTACATCAAACTAAAAAGCTTTTGTATAACAAAGGAAACACAATGAAAAGGCAGCCTACAGAATGGGAGAAAATATTTGCAAATCATCTATCTCACAAGGAGTTAACATCCGAAATACATTTTTGAAACTCTTACAGCTCAATAGCAAAACAACAACAATCCCTCCCCAAACCCAAAAATCTGATTAAAAAATTGGCAGAGTATCTAAACAGACATTTTTCCAAGACGACATACAAATGGCCAACAGGCACATAAAAAGGTGCTCAATATCACTACCATCAGATCCACAATGAGATATCACCTCACTCTTATTATCAAAAAGGCAAGAGATGGGAAGTGTTGATGAGGATGTAGAGGAAAGAAATTGTACACTGTTGGCAGGAATGTAAACTGGTGTAGCCACTATGGAAAACAGTATGGAGGTTCCTCAAAAAATGAAGAGTAGAACTACCTTACAATCCAGACATTCTATTTCTGGGTATTTACCCAAATGAAACCATATCACTAATCGAAAAGATATCTGCATCTCCATGCTCACTGCAGAATTATTTATAGTAGCCAAGACATGAAAAAGGCCTAAGTGTCCATGGATAGATGAATGGAGAAAGAAAATGTATCCATATATTTACACTAAATGGAATATTATCAATTCATGAAACCCTGTCATTTGCAACAACATGGATGGACCTTGAGGGCATTATGTCTCTAAGCGAAATAAATTAGAGAAAGACAAATACTGTGTGGTTTCCCTTATATACAGAATCCAAAAAACCCTGGAGTCATAGATACAGAGAAGGGATTGGTGGTTTCCGGAGGCAGGGGGTGGAGGGTGGATGAAATGGGCGAAGGTAGTCTAAAGGTCAAACTTTCAGTTTTAAGATAAATAAACCCTGAGGATGCAATTTACAGCATGGTAGCTATAGTTAACAATATGGTATTGTATATTTGAAAGTTGCTAATAGATCTTAGAAGTTCTCATCAGAAGAAAAAATTTTTTGTAACCGTGTGGTGAGGGGTGTTAACTAAAGTTATTGTGGCGATCGTTTCTTAGTATATACACATATTCAATCATTATGTTATACACCTAATACTAATTAAATGCCATATGTCAATTATATCTCAATTTAAAAAATATTCTGCTTTAGTGAATAAATGAATAAGTAATTTGGTTAACATTATACAGTAATCACCGACAAAAGAAAAGATTCTCCACCCTGGAGTGATGCTTCCTTCAGTTACTGAATGCATTGTGGTTTCTGTGGTGGACCATTAGCCTCAGGCTTTAGTGTTTCTCTCACAGCCTGGACCCTGCTGAGACCATACTACTTGCACTGGTCCCCTTGCTTTCTCTTAAAACTCTCCTGCTGGCCTTGTCAGTTCTAACCTTATTTTATATTGTTATAATTAATTAATTAATTCATTCATTCATTCATTTCATTTCATTTCGTTGTATCTTTATTTTTATTTTATTTTGATTTTTCAATTCTATTCTTCTCTCTTACCTTTGCCCTCTACCCCAAATAGGCATATTCATTCTACTTCTCATTTATTACATGTTTTTGGAAACCTATGTATCTTTTTAACACTCATACACTAATTTTGCTTTTAAATTATAATAATGCATTTAGCTGAAAGTTGCTTCCTGCTTTTCATTGATAAAAGATATCAATATCATGTAGTGGGTTAAGAATATGCTATTTAGAGGTAGGTGACCCGGTTCAAAATGTTTTCTTTACCATTAATTAGTTATTGGCTCTTGAACAAGTCATTTAATCTCTCTGTGCTTTAATTTCTCCATATATGCAACTTTGAGAAGGATATTTTGAAACAGAGACTGCAATACTATAGGCATGAGCTTTTTTAAAAGTATAAATTCCTTCTGGTGTGCAGTCACTGGAATTGATGGCCACCTCTCCTGGTCTGCCCTCTTGGGCATGGCCTCGTGGCCTGTATTCGTAGGACATTCAAGAAATCTTCCATTCTTTTTAGTTTCACTGAGATTCAATCCTAGATCGAGGTTCAGTTTTCTCACTAAACACTCAAGGAAACAGTAGTCCACTAGTTATTTCTGGTTTCCCTGGAGCCTCATAGTTTGTTGTATCTAGCACCTATGACTCTGAATGGTTTTCTGATTTATGTTAGACTCTCAGGTAAAAGTTTTGTTATTGGATTGGAACTCTTAGGAGAGAAGCTAACCATGCAAGTTTTAGGAGACACTTGGCTTCTTGGGTATGGCTCTAAGCTGGCTATAGTGACTGGTATCTGGTGCACATGGTTTGGTTAGATGATAATAAAATCACCTCTCTGGGCCTAAGGTCCTTCTAGTAAGGAAGAATGACCAGGAGCAGAGATGCCAAGGGGATGTTTTGTCATTTTCCCAGATAATCTACCACATTAAACTACAGGAACAATGAGAATCCTTGGAAAGACAGAATTCTTAAGTCATCTTAGTTTTTTTTTCTTTTTTTTTTTTTTTGCTTACTTCTTCTCGAGTCCTCTGATCCCAGCTAAGCATGTCCTGCCCAATTCAGCTTCTTATACTTGTTTGTGACTATCCTCTAACCTGTTGCCTCTTCTCACTTGCTTTGGCTTTTATGGCATGACCCCCCTTCTCCCTGTCTCTTCTCTGTCCTACTCTTGATCATGTTCCAGGTCTACCCTAACTCAGGTGGTGACTGATGCTGAGCTTACCCCTTCAGGAACCCAAGCAGAATCTTCTAGCCAGGTTATCTCTCTATACCTTGTTTTGGATTTAACTGTGCTCTGCCTACGTCCCTTCTAGGTTAGACTTTTTCATTTGACTTGCTTTTCCATGTAATTTGTGTTCGATTTCCCTGATAAATAGTAATATCTCTGGCTTACCCATTACCAAGAGAGTTTTATCTATAGTTCCAGATATATGTATATTTCCATCAAATTGTATAAACACAATAAATCGAGAGCCTGACCATAAAGAAGATGTGACGCAATGCAGGGGAGAGTTAAAGATTTTGGTCTGAGTGAATCACAGACCACAGGTTCTGTTGGCATAAACTAAATTATTTCTCTCCACTGAGCCTACATTCCTCCACCTCTATAAATCTCTCAAAACTTCCTCAAGTAAATCTTCAAGTTTATTCATCTTATTCTATACACAGAAACATAATTTACACTTCTTCGGTAACTCTAACCTACCCATCAGCACTGCTCTAAGCAATTAAAACCTTATTGAGAAACTTCACCAAGAAAAATAAGTTGAATTTATCCCCATCCTCTCTTCAGATGTGGATTGGGGGTATGGAGTGAGTTCAAGGGGAGAAAAATTTGTGAGTAAATAGGGTCGATCCTTTTGTGAAAGGGATATTTAGTGCTATCACTCATCAAGCTTTATGAGGCTTCTGATCAATTTCTAATTAAGGAATGCATGAATCCTCATATGACAAGGGGAAAAGGTGATTCCTAAGTTAGGTACAGAATGTCTTGTCCCTGTGGTTCCCCATCTGTCAAAAACAGATCAAAATACTCACTGGTAATTTTAATCTATCTTTACTACAGGATTTATTCTTTTTTAGGTATGAGGTATCTCGAAAATCATTCATGAGTTTTAGCCTTTTGCTTCAGATCATTTTGGGCAAAGAAATATACTTCAGATCATTTGGTGAAAGATGACTAATGTTAATTTCATTTCAGACTCTATATATAAATACAATTTTGTATTATTCATCTGAGATAAATTTATTACATTCAGATTTTCATTCTTGCATAGCATAATAATTGATCCCATATTTCTCAGATAAACTAGTAAGTCACTTTGATACAGTTTAACTCTATAGGAAAAGAAACTATTTCTTTGTAAATTAGTTTAATCAAATACAGTTGAAAGGTAGGTAAAAAAGGAAAAAGGGGACGCTTATGAAATTATGAGACCAAGTTTGTGTCAATGACCAATGAATAAAAATACCAGCTTATCAGATAAATGCTTCCATTTTATGAAATTAAATCTGTTTCTCAAAACAAAGTTTCATAAATAAACTCTGGGTTTGTTTTATGTTTTTGCTCTATTATAAAAAATATATTTATGGTTGACCCACTCACAGAACTACCAAGCTGGAGGCAATCTTAAAAATAATTCAGCTAACTTCTCATTTTATGTATGAGGAAACTGAGGAAAACAGATGTCATTGTAGTGTCCTCGGTTACTCTGCAACCTTCTTTAATAGTCTTTTGCCTAATTCAAATTATACCGTGTTTACCCAGATAACTTTGTTTACATCCCTTCCTACTTTCAAAGAAATGTTTATGTCATACGAATAAAGTGGAGACAAGGAATAAATACCTGCCACTACACTTTTCCACGGAGATTTTGTGAATCTGATAATCTGAGAGAGAATGATCTAGTCTCAATATTAGTAAGGTACGTCTCTCCTTAGGTAAGATCGTAAAAACTGGCAGGTGGTTAGCTGATTCCCATTCCTGTCTGTCTGTCTATCTCTCTTTTTTTCTCCTTGCTACATGCTACTTCCTTGCAACACATTTGAATTTATGTTTTCCATTTATTGTTCAAGAAAAGAAGCAAAAGAAAGTGTCATGACGTAGGCCAACAATATGGTGCCGAGTGAGGCCCATCACTGAAGGGTGCATTTCTTTTCGTGAAGTTGTTCAAAGAGAGATGTGGCAAGTAGAGACCAGAGTTAAAATGGCGCTGAGTGTCAGTAGGGGGGCAGTGCCATGCAGTGGAAATAAGGCCTGGTCTACGAGTTCTGCGTGACATCTAAATCTAAATTTGTCACTCTTTTTGTGACGTGAGCTAAGCCAGGTAAACTTCCTGGGACAGGTTTTCTTAATCCAATAAATGAGAAATTGGATAAGATTAGTAGTTAGTTGGCTAACTCAAAAATATTCAAGGGCCATGGACTTAAATAGCGGATATGAAATGGCTAGACATAAGATAATGGGGAGTTATGTGGATTGAGGAAGATGCATGCAGACTCTACTCATATGCAGATTAAAACTTTTTGAAAATACTCTACTTCATATTGGTGAGGATGTGGAACAACTGGAACTTATATATTGCTGGTGAGTATATAAATTAAATGGATCATTTTGGAAAACTGTGTGGCAGTTGTAAGCATATTTATAAACTATAATTTGTGACCTAGCAATTTAATTCCTGGGCAGACACACATGAGTTTTTATGTCCACCAAAAGACATATACAAAACTATTCATAGTAGGTGTATTCACACACACACAAAAGACAACATACTATATGATTCCATCTAGGCAAAATTTAAAAGAAAGCAAATGTGATCTGTGGGGATAGAGATCAAAATAGTGGTTATTTTGGTTATTTAAGAGGACTACGAGGAAACTGAAAATGCTCAGTATCTTGATTGGGATGTGGTTTACAGAGATACATACATATACAAAATTCATTTAATATTTGGGCACTTTACCTTAAGTCATACCTTGAATAAAAAAAAAGAAAAATAGAAATGAACAATAACAAAAAAAGAGAGATAAAGAAAGAACAAAAGGAAGGAAAGAAGGAAGGAACGGAAAGAAAAGAAAAGGAAAGAAAGAAAAAGAAAGAAAGAAAGGAATGAAGGGAGGGAGGGAGGGAGGGAGGGAGGGAGGGAGGGAGGGAGGAAGGAAGGAAGGAAGGAAGGAAGGAAGGAAGGAAGGAAGGAAGGAAGGAAAGAAAAACATTTTGTTAGGAGAAAACAAATCATTCAAAGAGAGAATTCTACCTAGAGACTATTGCCTTGCTAACCCTGGGGTTCACAATCTCTACAATCCTCTTTGCCAATAATTGTCAATGATTGTTAGAATAAGAAAAAAAAATAAAGTGAAAATTTGAGAATAGCAAAGTAAAGTTAACACCAACTTTTATAACCCAGTATTACGGTCATCAATGGACCTATTAACAAGAAAATGATACTAACTATAAAAATTCTAAATCGCTGTGTCAAGTCCTCACTTTCCTTACCTGAGAGCTATGGCTACCTTGTGCATAATAACATCGGCCGTAAATCAGACACCTCGTTTTCTGTCCTCCATCTGCAGAGACCAGTGCTTAAAGGGGGTGTGCTTGAAATGGATTTTACAATTCAAATTCGGTTGCACCAGATTTTAGCACTCTGAGCAAAAATAAAAGCTTCCCCCTGCTATTACAATCAGAAAAATACCCTTTGTTTACAGATTAGCTCTCTGTAGCCATTGTAACCGTGGTGACTGAAGTAAAACTCTGATTCGAAAATCTAAGAAATTGAGGAGCAGGTGAATTTAGCAGCTCATTAGAACATTTGGTGGGAGGGAGGGTGTTGTCATTGTCGCATGTAGGAGAACCATCACCTTCTTCCCACAGATTCAAACTGTGACTGAAATCCACAAAGTCATGATTTATAAGAAATTACAGGAGTGAGTCATTATACTGTAGTATGATTCTTCTTTCTTTTGTATAAATATGGGGTCTTTAAATTCAGGTAAAATACTGTTTGTAGACATAAGGAACTCAAATTTATTGAGCTTGTAACATGTATCCAGGATTTTGACTACCACCCCTCATCTAATTCTAAAACACCCTTCTCATTTTATAGATGACTAAAGCGAGCCTTGGGTACGTCTGCCTCTCAAGCCTGTCCTTCCACTCCATCCTCCCACAGGCTCCTCTAAAGGAAGGATCGCTGAAATTTGCTGTTTTTAGTATCACCCACAACTCTAGGTGAAGTACTGACATAAATATGAAGTCACAAATTTAGTTTTTCAACAGGTATATCTTTCTTTAATTTCCTATGACTCAAAGCTCATTCTTCTCTTTGGTCGAAGTTTGACCTCAGTCAATTCAAAACGTCCCCAGCTTGGAGTACATCCCCCATTCCTGAGGTTGCCCCGTAAGTCTTGGGGGGTTGATAAGTGTCATGATTGGTTCTTCGCTGTTCAGGTTGGCTTTTGTCCCATCTCACTGGCAGTGAGTGCTCAGCTAGGACTATGGAAAACACTGCTGGGTTGAGGGGAGTATCGCAGACACTGTGCAATGTTAAACACGTCATCCCTCTACACTAAGTATACCGTCAACACTCGTGGACACTTATTTAATTGAGTTAAATCAAATACTATAAAAAAGGTCCTATATTTGCCAGCCTAGAGATTTACAACCCTGAATGAGCATCCAAATCACATGGGAAGCTTAAAACATTTTAAGAATTTTTTTTCGGGCTTCATATCTGGAGTTATAAACATAGTAAGTTTAAGGGGGGATTGAGAAGCTCTTAAAAAATACCGCTCATCAGGTGACTGGACGAGTTCAATGTCTGTTGCTTTAGCTGGCCTTGTTGCTCAAGTTTACTAGGCAGTGTTCTAAGAGAACAAGACATTCTGGTGGTAGAAAAAGTGGGAATTGGACATTTGGTAGAATGTGAATGAAATATACAAAGCTTCCTTTTATTTGTCTCAGTACAAAGAAATGGACTCAGGGCACATATAACCCCATTTATTCAGAGACTCTCTGCCTTCTTCATTTTTAAACCTCTCATCACATTGTATCAAAATTTGATACAATTTATCTTAGCAATTAAAGTAATTTACATAA
Organism: Eidolon dupreanum; assembly: GCA_028627145.1. Taxonomy (NCBI): domain Eukaryota; kingdom Metazoa; phylum Chordata; class Mammalia; order Chiroptera; family Pteropodidae; genus Eidolon; species Eidolon dupreanum. The sequence goes on from CM053514.1 coordinate 69,493,193, forward strand.
ATGTGGTAATTCCCCTGTCATTTGAACTTTAGCATTTTTTAACCTAATATTGAAGTGAAAGTTTTGTGTCCTAGTGAAAGATTGTCACAATTTGGAGAGAGACCCTGAGAACTATTTTTTAGGGCTGGCATAAAGTCTTCCTGTTTCAAAAATCATACTATACCCAAGACTCATTTGAAATTAAATCTACTTTAGTAATTTTAATTTGTATGTGGTGGTGGCAGTGGAGGAGGAGGATGGAGGGAATGAAATAGCAAAAAGCCTGGACTGATCTTGCTTCTTTCCCTTCATGGCAGTTAATTATAATTTCTATCATTCATTCATTTATCTAAATACTTATTACTAGATATTGTTGCTAGTAGCTAGAAACAAGACAATCAGTAAGCTATGGTCTTGACTTGGGCGAACTCAGAGGCCAGTGACTGAGACAGATATGTAAACATCAATTTCAATAAAGCATAAGGGGTATGATCAAGATCTGAACAGAGTTCTAATCATCATGTAAGACATATAGACATGTTGAGGGAAATGAAGGAATGTTTTCTAGAGACAGTGGATCTGAATGGGGTCTTGAAGAATGAATAAGAGTTTCTGGGGAGGGAGGGATGGAAAGAGGGAAAGGAACCTCATAAAGAAGAAACAGTGCGGGCAAAGCCAAGGGTTTTGAGAGTAAAGGGTGTGTTTTTAGGAAAAATATAATTAATTCAATGTGGCTGGACCATGGAAAGAATTGCAGGCTTTAAGGCCAAAAATGTAGGTTGGTGCAAATTTAGAAAGGACCCAATAGTCCACATCGCTGAGAATAGCTTCATTCTGTGGGCTGTTAAGGGAGACATCAGAGATCTTAAGCAGAGGAATGACACGAGCAGGTTTATATTTTAGAAGAGAATCATACTCAAAGGATGTAAGAAATGAATTGGAGAAAGAAGGTGGTGGAGGCAGAAGGCCACATTACTACAGGAGCCTTAAAATAAACTATGACAGAGGAAACAGGAGGAAAGAGGAGATCTGGTAAGAAAGGAAAGAATGAGAATCGACAGGACTGGGTTTGAAAATATCGCTTTCCTTAGTTTAAGTTCTCTCAGATGCGGACCCCGAGACAAGGGTCTGAGGGGAGGAAGGACAGATAATCCCGGGAGCGAAGCGGGGAAGTGAGCACTGCCACCACGGGCCACTGCGGCCGAATCTTCGGGGCTAACTTTGGAGGCCGAGTGAAATGCGTTCCTCAGAATTACTGCACCGCGAAGTGAGGGGCGGGGGGCAGCTCGTATTTCCCTTTGTCTTCACGTGGAATAACGAAGAGGCGAAAGTCACGTTGCATCGGTGTGAAGAGTGAAGAGGACGCGTGATAAAACGAGCCTAAAATCTATTGCTGAGGACAAGAGTGAAAGCAGCAGCTTGAGACAGATGTTTTTTTTGGAGACTGTTGGCCAAAGGGGGAATAACTAGTAGAGAGGGAGATATATTAAAGATGAGAGAGAGGGATGGGATAATGGATAAAAAAAGATATCCAGAAATGTCGAGAGCACGTGGGATCAAAGGCACAGTTCACAGTAGATCCAAAATAAGACGGACACCCCTTCCTCTGAGGTGAAGTGAAGAAGAGGGAAGATGGGAGAGCCATGAATGCGTTTTGAGGTGGAGGGAAAGTTAGCTGAGGGGTGCGAGGCTGATAGTTTAATTTTCTGTACAGTGAAGAAAAGAATACTGATGAGCCTAAGAGACTTGTCTCCTTTACAGACATTAGTATCAAGGAGGGCTGAAAACTTATCTGTTCATCAGTATAGCTCCAGCATCCAGCAGTGTGCTTGGAAAATTGAAGACTCAAAACATAGTTATTGAGTGAATGAATGAACGAATGAATGAATGAAAGAAAAGTGGAACATACAACACAGGAGGAAAAAATCAGAAATATCTGGGTTCAAAACTCAACTCACTGTATCACATTGAATAAATTACTTATGTGTTAATTCTTATCACTCTTATAAGATTAAATGAATGAACAAATGTATAATATTTGATACACAGAAAAATCAAAAGTAATTATATGTTATTTTTTTTCTGGTTATCAGAACTCTTGAATAGCAAGTATACCTGGATTTTAGAATATAAACCTTTCTCTTCATTTTGTCCCATTGCAAAGGAAGGCATATATTAAACTTGGCTTTTCAAGAGATGACCCTTAAAGGTGATAATTTTCTCCAATGGAGCAAGAGTGAATTATTTGGACACAAAGAATTTTCCATCCTAAGTTAAAACGTGCATGCATATATTTTCTCATTCTAATAGAATTAGGTATAGCATCCAAAGTGTAATGGGAGGTTATTTAATGTTATTGGATTTTAAAACTTCCCTAAATGTTACCCAGTGTCAGGGAAGATAGCTCATATCACAGAAAACAGAATTTATATGTAGCAGGTTTCTGAGAAGTGAGAGAAGGGAGAGAAACAGAGTTAGGCTCAACTAAGATAAATGAAAAGCAATTTGCTAGGGAAAGGAAATCTGAAGTAAGCAAAGAGAGAAAGACATTGTAGGTTTGGAGTCAATATATTTGATGTGAGTCTACAATGGGATGCTATTGCAAAATAGGGTAAATGTCATAGGATAAATTATTAACTTATCATATATATGACTTGGGGAATAACATTTTTTTTTTACCATATTGCTGAGTCCATACGTAAAATGCAATATTCTATGGCCCTTAGCTTGGCTTCCTTGAAGGGTCTCTTAGATAAAAAAAAAAAAAAAAAAAAAGAAAAAAAAAACAAGAAAAAAATAAAGAAACAAAAATATAACAACAAAAATAACTCCCCTAACTGGGGAATTATTAGCTTGTCACATATCACTGAATCATTTGTTCCTCAAATGTGACACAGCTCAGCATCCTTCTGTATCTTTGCTGTTTTTCTTATCTCTGCCTGGACCTACTTTTCTTTATTCTCAGAAATTTCATTCATTCATTTCGGCCCATCGCAAATGTGATCTCACATTGGTGAAAGCTTCCACGATTTCTGCTGCTGTCTCCAATGCGCCATGCTGCTGTCTGTCTGACTTCCCGCCCCTGAGAAGCAGGGTGGGCTGGGGGGAAAGTGATAAAATGGGAGAGAAGGCGGAGGGGACCATGGGTTTGACCTGGGCAAGGCCGGGTCTAGGAACTGAGATTTCAGAATCGCCTACATTTAAGAAATTCCTGAGAATAGATATAATCACAAAGTAGAAAGCCTATGCTGTGAGATGCTATAGAAGACACAAAGATGGATGAGGGAATGAATGACCTCAACAGACCTTGAAAGTATATCACTAGATCTCAGTGCTGGCTTCCAGTGTATTGTCTCTGAGCTCAAATGCTTGATCGTGGGGCCATAATGTAAGACTAGATAAGAAAAACTCAGTTACTTAGTGGCTCTTTCTTGGAACATCAATTTAATTCTTTATCAAGGACCCTGGCAGATGGGGTGTGCTCCTGCCAGGGGACACAGGGATAGAAGGAAAATTGCTCCTTTGAGTGCTATGGATGGCTGTGAGCATCGAGTGGCACATGTAACAGGAAAGGATTCTGCAGAAGACCCAGGCTGCCCTGGCACTTGAGTCGTATGACCAAACAGACCCTATGACATTGTAGGTATAGAGGTGGGAAAGATTCAGTGTGGATTTTATGATAAACCTCAGTAACAAAATCGCAACGCAGGCCCCTGGAATTTGAAGCAAGTCCATGGCAACCGCAGCAAAGAACTATGTCATTTTAGAAACAGTTCCTGCTGTGTTTCTGGGTGCTGGTGGAGACTGAACCCTTGATAATGAGGCACCACGGCACTCTGCCTCTGGAACTGCCCATCGTGGGCTGGGTCGTGTCAGGGCAACAGAGTCAAAACGTCAGACGGGCCCAGTAGCAGATGATCACAAGATGGAAAAGCTACATCTGGATTCGGGTTCAGAAAGGGCTGAAAAAGCGGGTATCCCAGACAGCCAGCATAGTGATGCCCACAGTCCTTTCTCGAATCACTCGTGTGATCATATGACAGGTCTAGTATGATGGGATAGAGAGAAAGAAAAAAAGCCCAGTTTGGTTTATGAGTGAGTCAGCCTGGTATGTATGTAAAAGGTGGGAAAGGATGGCAGGTACATCATAGCCATATTCTAAGGTGGCTTTAAAAGTAGCCAAGAGGGAAAATCTTCTGTATGGGCAGAGCTAAGACAGATGAACTCCAGTTTTGATGGAATGAGAAGTGGACCAAGGTGAGAACATATACAAATTCTTGGGCTGTAGCGAATGGCCTGTCAGCTGGTCCTAGGCCTGGGAAGAGGAGGAACAGATCAGAGATGAAAAGGTCTGGGAGAGCAGCATGAAGATGGACATGGGAGTGGGCACGAAGTGTAAAGATTTTTCTATTCCACGTGGACACCACCAGAAAGCGTTCACTGTGAAAGAGTCAGAACACCAAGTAGACAAAATGACTTGGCCAGTCAACGTTACCCAGACTTTGTCATCAGCTCTCCTGAATCTGGCCTGATGAGCACATGACTGAAGTGGTCACTGGGGCAGACATGGATGCTGCTCACGGACCCGACAGAAGGGACTTCATTTGTCATGGTCTGTCTATAAATGGATGCTTCTGAATATCCAAACTACCACCAACAAAGAGCATGTCTGAGCCCCTAAATGGCACTATTCTTGGAGGAATCTAATTTGGTGGCAATGAGACTACATCCTGGAAAGGACAGGAGATTTTCTGCAGAGGTAGATACCTATTCTTGGCGTGGATTTCCTGTTGTGCTTCCGCCAGCACTGAATGTTTGACCCACAGGGCTGGAGTCCTACTCAACAATCATCTGATCAGGGTTCCTAACTGTGGGGTTTACTGGTGGTGTCAGGTACTAGAGGATCCAGAAGTGACTGGCTTGTCAACATGATTGCTGGGGGCGTGAAAACGTGGGGATGCTCAAATCTGTCCTCCGTATCACCGGTCCCAGTTTCATTTTTGCTCTTTATTAATCACAGTGCTAATTTAATTTTGCTATTAGATTTCAAATGCTTCATAATTCTTATGTCCTACACCTTTTTCTCTTTTTTAAATCACACCTTGCTGTCTCACTTTAATTTACATCTATATGACCCTCTGCAACAGTTTCATAGAAACTCCTTATATCTCTCTGAGGATGCATAATAATTTTCTTCAACTCCATAACTCAGGCATCTCTTCCTCTAAGGCTTTTGAAAGATGTGTCATTTTTCTTGTCCTGCAGTATTCTCATCTCAGGTTATTCATGTGGTAGGTGATCTATTTGTGTCTGGCAGTTGTCAACAACCAGGATATGTATGTATGTATGTATGTATGTATGTATGTATGTATGTATGTGTGTGTGTGTGTGTACACATATGGTGGTGGTTTCAGATATGTTTGTTTTTTTATTATGCTTATTACGCTTCCCAATTTTTATTTTATAAAATATTTTATATATGTATATGTTCATTCATTCCCTCGTCCTTATATCTGTTTACTTAGGAGTAGGTTGAAGCTCCTTCATGTATTTGTAGTTTGACGAGTTGATGTGTAAGGAATAATTAAATTCCTCTGCATGACAAGCTCCACATATTTCCTAGAACACTATTGACTTGGAGTAGCAGAAATTCACTTAGTAGCTGAGTTAAAGCAAAAGCAAAGTTTTAAGATGAAAGTGCAGAGGTATATCTTGGAAAGTAATGCTGGGACAGTTGGGCCAGGGATAAAATGCCATTGGGACGTTCTCTCCGTCTCTTCTTTGATCTTACATTTGCTTCTCCTGTCTCTTCCTCCTCATCCTCGCTCCCCTTCCCTCCTCTTCTCTGCTTCCTCTAATTCACTCAGTACTATCGCAGCTGGTATGGTCTAAAACATAGCAATCATAGTTCTCAAATAATCTCTCGTATGTGATGAAACTAATCTGACTGATCCAAAATCTCATTCCCGAGTCTAAATTACACCGGGAAGTTTATCGTCCTGGCTATCTTTACACCCATGGTCCAGTAGCTGTGGCCCATGCAATAGAGTCACACAGTATCAAATTCATTGTTACCATGTATATTCGGGAGGAAAAACGGTTCTCAGAGAAGTGCATGCTGTACGGTGAGGGAAAGGGAGGAGATGGCCGGATAGGTAGTCTGTTTAGCAAATGTCTATTCACTTTCATCTAGTGTGGATGCTTCAACCCTTGACAGCTGGCTCTTCAAAAATAGAAGCAAACTGGAAACTAGAAAGTTCAGTTCTCAGTAAACACTGCTGCCAAGGCTCTCCCTGTTTCCTTCACTGCTGCTCACTCCTCCCACGCCCACCATGTAGAAATTACAGCGTCTGGTTTTCACCCTGCCATTGACAGGTCCCTCCACTATCTCTTTATTGGAATCTGGAGTTTGTAACTGGGTATAGGGAATGAGTTGCTGGTGGGTAAAAGTATACCTTAGGCTACTTCAGATCTTTGGAGGATTTGGAGTAATTTTCTGGTTGCTTCAAGACAGAGACGAAGGGAATGACCAGGGGAACTAACTATGTTATTTCTTGGTGAGTTGTGGTATAGTTCCAGTGGTTCACAGGTCTTCTTTCTATCTAGTTCTGTTGGCCTTGTCATGGATGGAGATTTATTATGGATTTAGTTAACTTTGACTCCTATTTACAATGTGGGTTTTCACCTTCTTATTTTCTTAATGTTGTGAAAGTGGAAATGAGGCTGGTGTTGGACACCCTAATGACATGCCCTTTAAAAGTGGATATCGATTACTATAATTTATTGACCAAATATGTTATTTTAAAAATAGATATTTGCTACTTTTACTAAAGTCTCAGCCCACACTTTAGTGTATCCATGAAAAGACAAAGAAACAATGACTTCAGGGGAAAGCTGTGATTACACCTTTGTGCTTTGGACTATGGTCTTTGGACTATGGAGTATATCTTTTTTTTTTTTTTTCACTCTAATATACATCTGTGAGAAATGCTTAGCTAATTGGAAAAGACTGCGAATTTTTCTATTAACTTGATTTGGTTTTCCTTTATATTTAATTTCTGAAGAGTAAAGCACTTTTAAACATTATAATTAAAAATAAAATAGGGTAAATAATTCAAATGTCTATGTATTATTAAAACTAACTAGAATATCCATTTGTTGTGGTTAAATACATAATTTGTTTTAAAATATGAACATGAAAAATATAGTAATCAGAAAGCCAGCATGGGAAATTACTGAAAAAATAACTTAATAGGCTTTCCCACCTGACTACTATTTTTGAAAACCTAGCAGGATATAAAAACAAATTAGAATTTAATAAAGAATGGGAAAGAGTGTATAGAGATTTATATAAGAAAATCAAGGGAGGATTTTGAAATATAAATGAATAGCATCAACAGTATTTTGTAGAATAATATTAATAAAGTCTACTAAGTGAGTTCTGAAATATCTTGTGCATTTTAAGTGCTGTTAATTTTTCTAAGTAATGATGCTCCATTATAAGAAGAGCCAATATTTGCATGACACAATATTAAACAATAGAATGAATTGGCCTTGCTCATTTTGCTTGCAAGGTAATATCTCCTGAATTGAGAAGCATATATTAATATTCATTTTGAGTTTTGAAGTACCAAAATAGGCTACAAATCCTGACTAAATGTGGTAATGCAAATTTGGAAGCACAAAAATAATTTACAGGGTCAGGAAACAAATAGCAAAAACCATGAGAGCCAGCAAGTTTTAACTTCGACTGCTCCATGGGAATAAGAAATCTGTGATAGAGAAAAATGATAAATGCTATGTAACAAAAGGAGAAATAGATAAAGCTCTGACAATAGATGACATATTCAAAATATCTTACAAATAAAAATAAAAATTGTGAAGCATAATAATAATAAAATAAACATATCTGAAACCACAGCCCAATTTTAGCAAAAGACTCTTTCTAATGCTATTGAAGCTTCAAATACTTCTCCTATTAAACACCTTGTTGTCCTCTACCCCAGGGACCGATAATTTTATCACATAAAAATGTATCCCTAAGCAATGTATTATTTGGTTTTCTAGTCTCTGAATTTTTAAAAATGATTTTATAATATATGTGACTTTAAAAAAAATGTGCTCCTTTCCCTTAACATTTTAAAGATTCATTCATGTTGATGTATGAACATGTAGTCCACTAATTTTCACTGTTGGATAAGGATTCTACCTTATACATATGCCACAATTTATCCATTTCTCTGTTGATGGGCATTGTTTTGCTCCATTTTTGTAATTTTTAAAAACCAGGAACAACGCTCCCACGAAAATTCTTGCACATGTGTGGGTTTCTTTAGTGAAGACTCCGCAGTGCTAGTGCCAAAGGGTTTGAGTGATTGGTTCCATCTGCAATCGTCTTTCTCACTGTTAAATCAATAAATTGATATGTTTGTTTTATATGTTAGTTTTGTGAGCTTGGCTAATGTGACTGCCCCCATCTTTGTGCTGACAAACACCAATACCATCAGCGTGCAAGTCCTTGGACTGTGGCAAAGGTTTGCTACCCAGTAAAGACATTTGGGGGCTGGGCAGGGGGTTTTCTTAGCATATTCAACCCCTTCCCCTCTGAATTATTCTGATGGTTGGTTGACACAATCCCTCATCTGCTTGAAATTCTAGACCTACAATATGAAACATAATTCTGAGGGAAAATGATTTAGCCCTGCTTGATTGATATGAAGGAAGGGAACAATATATGTAAATGTTTTGAAAATAAGTATTCAACAGATAAAAATTCAAATTCTTCTGAATCTCTGCTCTGCCTAAGGCATTACTACATGAAAAGATATATTGCATTGGAGAAGGAAATCAATATCGGCCTGTGAAAAACCCAAGCGAAAACATCTTGAATGAAGTCTGTCGTTGAATGGCAAGTTCACAGTTATAGACTTCTAATTGCCCAGTGAAAGGACATACTGATTCTCGACCTTTTTTAGATCATAGACCAGTAGAAGAGTTTTGTAACTATGAACAAGAAAGGAAGGATCAAAGTGAGAAATTTAAGGGTTGCCTCTAAATGTATTGAAAGTTAGTAGACAAAAAATATTCAGAATAAAACTCCAAACATATCAAAATGTTAATTTCAAATATATCTTTTCTTAATAGTAAGCAGAATAACTTACTATTAGCATATTTAGTTAGTTCAAAATATATAATGTCCTAAGAGACTTATAATTGTCATGGAAGTGTGTGTAATGCGTGAAACACACATGCATTCATCTGAGGGAGTCCTTTTGGTTTGAATTTGCAAAGGGAATTTATAATTGTACTCATGTCGAATTCCTTGAAATGGATATGTAGTGTTTTCTTATAGTTTTAGATGTCTTTTCAAGTACTGTTATTATAATTTTTTATTTTATCTCAATTATGTCAAATTTCATTTTCATATCTCTTTTACTTAATGTTATCTGCAAAATATACTGCAAAAAACACAAACTAAATTTTATTAGCATAATACATACTTAAAGGAAAGGAAAACTAGGTCTTTTAAAATTCTAGAGATGGACCCTACCATGTATCGATGAGGATATTAGAACAGAAAATCTCTTATGTATGTGGTAGAAGCATAAATTGGTAACAGTTTGAAGAACAATTTGGCAATATCTACCAAGGCTAAAAATGCACTTACCCTATGGTCAACAATTACATAATTCATATCTGTGAACTGAAGGAGTTATATATATCCATGAATAATCATTACTATGTTGTTCGCAATTAAACTGAAAACAACATAAATACCTATCAATAGGAGAATGAATAAATCGTCATATATTCCCATAAGTGAATAATACTAATAACAGTTAGAGGAATAAATCAGAATTATGTGTATCACTATATATGAATCTCAGAAACAAAGAAATAAAGTAAGCTGATACATAAACAATGACATAATATATCTGTAGTTTGGATACTTGCAAATGATACTATCTAGTTTAGGATACATACTTTTATAGTCAAAGTGTAAAAATATGAAAGAAACGAATAATGTCAAATTCATCCTAATAGTTACCACTGGAAAGTAAAAGGGTACAACATTTATATCTGTAATGTTTTACTTGCATGTTTATTTATTTATTTATTTTGGTACACCTAGTTTATTATGTTATTTTCTATATATTTTTGGTAGCTAAAAATATTTTATAATAGAAAAAAAATCTGTAGGCTATTATTTCTAGAGTGCTTGCTGCTTGAAGTAAAACTATTTGCTCCACAGGGAGTTAATCCTCCAACCCTTAAATGTGAAAAGCTTACTTTGTTAGGATATTTACCTCGGTTGCCATTTTTATTTGCAGTGAAGTGTACAAAACTTGAAAATGTACTAATGTAACTCTGAAATTCCATTACTGAAAAATATTCCCTAGTATTCCACTGGTCTTCCATCAATTTGGGTACCAGGCCATGCAAAGAGGGTATGTCTTTTCATCACTTTATCACTCCCCGCCTTGACTGCTTGTGATGGCAGAACAGTCTAACATACTATATACCAAAGTAGGCACAAGAAATTACTTTTCAGTGACACGATACAAGTGAATTTAGAGAATAGCCAAATAGGTGAAGTTTGTCTCTTACATTGATATTCTTATTTTCTCCTCCACCCTCATCAGGCTCTGCCTTCTTCTCAAAGTTTGTTTAAGCAGTGGTAGTTTTCAGACTTGCACACTTCTAAATGGTCCATGCTCTAAAATGATCATCCCCTTAACAGGAAATGAAGCTCAATGGCGTGAGAAAAGTGGGAAGAGTTCCCAGGAGGACAGACCTAAGTTGGCAAAGTAGTAGGACTATATACACTGGATGTGAGGCAGGGTACCTTGGGATACACGTGATGAACTTGGCCAATTTAATAGACTAATTAACATGACAAGCAATTGTTCTCTTAGTAGTAAAACTGGAAATTGAACTAGGTAAATTCTAAGATATTTTCCAGCTCTAAAATGCGCATAATTCTACTTTATTTCTCTAATCTGCAGTATTCTAAGATATTACCAGACATTGGTAAGTAAAACATGGCAGAGGAGACAGAGATTTAAGAGAACGAGTCACAGAATCTTTTTTTTTTTTAAAGGACTTGCATCTAGGAACGGGTAAATGAAATAAAAGATACGGAATGACAACAACATGCAATAAAAATATATGATACGCAGTTAACTCTTCAAAGTGATTTGCAATTATTAATATTAAATATCATATACCAGGTGCTTTTTTACACACTGCATCCACCCTGGAATCCTGAAAGACACATATTAATTATCCCTATTTTATGGTGAACAAATGAAAACAGATACATTTAAGAAAATATCAGTTACTCAGATAATAGGATACAGAGCTACAGTTTAATAAAAGTTATCCGGATACAGAAGATGTTCAGTCCACTACAACACACTCTCCACTTGCTCTCTTAAATTTATTTTTAAATAAGAAAAGTAATCTGGGAACACACGCCTACTGCTATTAAAGATAAACAATAACAAATACAGGCGTGAAAGCAGGCCCCTTTAGAACTCCTTACCCTTCAGTGTTCCTGCCCTTTTTCTTCTCAGTTTGAAATCAAGCTACATATACTATTCAGTGACCTCTTTTTAATGAGGGAAAAATATCTTGTAGTTATTTTCTATTTTTTTCATATAACCCTACCTCAATATTCTCTACCATAACTTACATAAACTTTTTAAATGTTTGGGCATAAGCTGCTTCTATTTTTTAAAAAATAAGCAATGCTGTAATGAATATATTTTGTACCTGTCACTTTGACTTCCCTGGGCAGATATCTCAGTAGGACAGTTGCCCAGAAGTGAGGTGCTGCATCTTTCGATCTCATGAAATCCAAATCCTATTCTCCCATCTCACTTGCCCCAAATTTAATTACTTAATTATCCTGTTCTCCCCGCCTCCCTCCCCTTCCTTCTTTTCTTTGTGAAGATTTTTCACTAAGAATCTTCTCTGAGGTATGCATTCTTGCTAACTTCAGCCTCAGTGTCCCCAACTATTTAAAAATTGCCTGGGATGAATTGCTACTTTGGAATTTTTGTCTTACAATTTAGCATTAAAAAATGATTATAGAACAAAACAGTGTTGGGTCCTAATGACTTAAATTTCATTATTATGTAAATAAGATCCAACTGTGGAAATTATTTTAATTTGTTTTATCTTGTGGGGATTATGGAGAATTGATAAATGAGGATTTTCCCCTATTGGTAGACAAGTTTCTTTGAATTCACAGAATTTTGGAAATAATTTGGAGGAGAAAGATTATAGTGGAACTAATGGAAACAAAATGGATTTTTGAGTCAGATTTGTTTGAATTTCAGCTCTGCCACCCATTATTTGTGTGGCTTTGGGCAAATCGTCTTATTTTTTTACTGCCCTAGTGCTCTCTATATAAAGAATATTAGTTATTCTTAAAATAACAATAATTATATTAAATGTTTTCCAAATTTGGTCTGAGGCAGCATTTTCCAAAGTGACTTCACTTAAACCTTAAACAAAAACAAAGACAAAAAACCAAACCAGTTTCACAGTCAAGTTAACTGAGGTAAATAGTTCTACAGTTTATTCACCCTGTACGGTTCCTCAGATGATTTAACATATGAATGAGTTTTGAGAATTTGAAAGTGAAGAAATAGTTTGAAGCAATTCCTACATTGTCTAATCCCCAAATACTAATATTTGAAAAGAATGGTTTAGAGGCCTTGAGCTACAAAGAACATATTTTTAGGAAATGCCTGTTTATGATTTTATTATTTAAAAATAATGCATATAAAATTTTTGGAATATTTTAGAAACTCAATAATGGTTTTTATTAGTATTATAAATTAATCTTTAAAATATTTAGAATGAGGGGCTGTATTGGAGACCTAAAGGGTATCAGAGGAGAGAAAATGCAAGTAATAGTAATTAATAAAGAACCCCTTTCCCAAAAGGTTTCAGGATGAATCTTATCCAATAAATGTGCTTTACATGTAGCAAAGATTTAAGGAGTTTAGGAAGTGAAAGTCAGAGGCATTAGTTTTCAACACAGACATATTGAATTTCTCCTGTCTTTTCCATCATTATCCCCTGTGTAACCCTATAAGCCTGAGAGTAAAGAGATCTAAACATTCTGCTAAGCAGAGAAAACAAAGTATTATTGCAATGGCCTCAATGACAAGGAACAGGAACAGGGCAGACAATACTAGAACAGGCATGGTGAGAGAACGGGACATTGAAAAAAGAAATTGGTAGATGCTATTTCTTCCTAGGTTTTGATGTATTTGTAGTTTGTTCATTTATTTATTTACTTATTTATTCGTTTTTTACACATTGACAAATTCTGGTGAAATAATGATCTCTGTTGATAATTTATTAATCGGGGCATTTGCTTTAAATACGGCAGGGGTCTATGGATTACTTCTGGTACCTTCTAATTGTCTGGTGCTTCTGATATTATTCTATTGATTCCACTTTCCCATTGTGTGTCCCAAAGGCAGAGAAGGGCAAAAAGCAATCATGAAATATGAATGAGATGCCTCATTAACCTTTGGGCTTTTGAGTACCCGGAAGCGTCTAATCTATGTCCTCAGTGAGAATATCTTGGAAGCCCTGCAGGGGGTTGGGGGAGAGGGGAAGGGAAGTTTCCTTTGAGGCTAGTATGGTCATCTCTGCCCAGCACGCTGGCATGGTGCCCGCTCTCACACGAAAGGGTCCCGCATTAAAGTAGAGATGATGAAGTTTTAGTGAACATGAAGTTACTGTAGAAAGCTTGCTGACAATCAGAGCATTGGGCTCATCACCAAAGGTTCTGATTCTGAGGATGAAGGTAGGTTTCAGGAACCTGCATTCTAATGAGCACCTCAGTGATGCCAATGTAAGTGATTTATGGACTACCCTTTGAAGGATGTCACCTTAGACCCACCCAACGTGAAGGATTAAGGGACAAAATTTAGATTTCTCATGGTTTTTCAGCAAAATACGTAGAACTGTTTATATTTTCATTTGGAATAAAATTCCAACAAAAGTGCGTGATATTCGGATATGTCTATTATTTCTGTATCATCAGAAGCTACTTTGTCAATAAAGAGGTTGTTGTTTAGACTATTTAGAATTTTTTTTCCTCCAGAATTCACAGTCGTCTTGTAGTTATACAGTCATAATTATATGATCTATATAAAAGGTAATCTCATACAGAAAGGTAACTCAAAAATTTAAAATTTTCGAATGTTAAAAATGCTATATGACTCTGGAAGCCGACACATATGATATCAAAGTAAAAAGTAGATAGCACTACTATGTATGAGTCCGTGAGGGGATAAATAGACTAAAACAACAGCATAAGAAGACAGGAAGTGCAGTTCTGTATGGAGGAGGTGGAAATGCATCAAGAGCAAGGGAAAATTGTTTCCTGTCGCCTTGTCTGAAGTAACTCTACCTTTCCTTCTGGTTCCCTGAGAAACCGCCACTCATGTCTTCCTGGACTATTGCCTGGGGTGGTGAATGTTGTGTCTGTCTCCTTTCTACCTTCTCTTCTCATGGTCCTCAGTAATCCCATTGATTCCATTGCTCTTCCTTTCATCGACAGAGTTTTGTGAATCCGTTGTAGAGCAGTTGCCTTTAATCCCCTTCTTTTTTGCCCCCCTTTTTTGCCCTTGCCTCACATCTCAGTAGAGCCCATAATCACCTTCATCTCTCTCTCTTCAATTGACAGTGTTAAAAAATAGCTTAACATGGTCATGAAGCATAAAAATTAGGACAGAAGAGCACATTATAACAATAAAAAGAGAAGTCATACATTCTGAAAAATTAGACATAATAACAAAGAAAACAGCATCATTAGGATATGAAAGACCTTGAACATGCTCAGAACATTGTCAGAGTTCCTAAAACAGTTTCCCTCTACCACCTCATTCTCCACTAATTAAAATTACTTTGCCTCATGAAGCTGCTTTCAAGATAAACTAAGCTCGATTAGAAAAACTGTGCTCGATTCTATAATTTTTCAGTTTTATTCCATTCGAGTTGTATTGCGTGTTTTTTCACACCTTCCCACACATTTCGGTTTGTTTGAATACATTAAATTCAGAATAATCTAGGTCTTCTTGTGGGTAGTTGAGAGTTTCTGCTTCATTCGAAAACACTGGCTCTGCTGGGAAAAACCTTTCTAGTTCTAAAAATGATCTTAATGAATTTCTAAACACAACACAGGAAAAAGAATCTGAGCAGTTAGGAAAGGACATGAGAAGTCATCCAACTCGGTTCCTTCATGCTACAGAAAGTGAGGATCAGAAAGGTTAAGGTCACGTCACTAATTAGTGACAGAGCTGGCAATACAGCCCAAATCTCCTCACGTGCTTTCTTTGTATAATGCTGAACATTTCTACTTTGGGTCTGTCTGTAAAGGATTGTGCTAGTTAATAATTTAAGGCACACATCAAACATTTATTGTGCTACTACTATGCGTGCTGGTCTGTGCTAAACATCCAAAATAGCAAGGTGGGGAAAATAAAACAATCTCTGCTCTCATATTTTTCATAGTGAGATTTATAGTATTTTTTTCAGATAACTAAAATAACTTAATCTGAGCATTTGTTCTCAAGCACTCAGTACCAGAATCCAATAATGAAGGAATTCACGTTCAGCAAAAATTATAACAGAATGCTGTGCCTTAAAGCTACTGTAGAGATTTCTGATCTTGTTCAGTAGCCTCTTTAAAAAATTATTTGCTCAATTAATTAATAATCTGCCTCATTCCAGAAATGCTATAGTTTTATACAAGCCGATTCTTTTCCTTCCTTTTTATAAAAGTCTAGTGTTTCCTGGGAGACATTTGGAGAAACTGGCTCAGAAGGTTGAACATAATAGTTTTTAAATTCAGTCCTTTATTTAACAAATACTTATCAAGTACCTATTAAATTCCAGGGATTTTTCTATTTGTGGAAACACGTCCACACACATGCACACAACAGAGCTTGTATTCTAGAGGTGGGGACAATGAATAAATCAGAGGGAAAACAGTGAACAAACAAGAGAATTTCAGATTCTGGTGATTGTGTCAGGTCACCAAGCAAGGTAATGTGGCCCAGAGGAGGAGGGTCGAGTGAGAAAACCACGTAAGGCTGGGTGTGAGGGAAGGATCTCTGAGAGCTGACGTCAAAGCTGAGATGTGAAGGGGAAGAAGCAACCAACCAACCAAAGACCTGGGGAAAAAGTCATTGCCGGAGTTTAGCGCAAGTGCAGCCGCGTGCTGTGCCATGAGGAAGCGCGAAGTTTGCTAGGGACAGCTTGGCTCTGGCACAGTGAGCAGTGACGTGTGGTTGGAGATGGAAACAGAGGAGATATTATTCTAAGTCTTACAGCACATGGAAATGGACTTTCATTTCATTTTAAGGGTTGTAAAGGCTATTGTAAAGTTTTTCAAAAAATTTGAATACAGTAAAATATACTCTCTGCGGTATACAGTCCTATGAATTTTAGCAAATGCATGAAATTGTGCACCAAGCACCTCATTCATGAAGCAGAGCACTTTTCATCAACCCCAAATCCCACACATTGGTCATTTGTAGTCGGCTCCTTCCTTCTCTTTCAACCTCTGACAAACACTGATCTGTTTCTCTAACTACAGCTTTGTCTTTTACAGAATACCATATAAGTGGAGTTCTTCCTTCTACCCTCCCTTCCTTCTTTTCTTTCTCTCTTCCTTCCTCTCTTCCTTCCTCCCTTCCTTCCTCCCTTCCTCCTTCCCTTCCTCCTTTACTTCTCCCCTCCCTTGCTCCCTTACTTCCTTCCTCTCTATGATGACATTTCCCATCTGATATTGAATTAATAAAAATATTTTGGAGCCATTCACATGTTATTTATAGTTATTTTAAATTTCCTTTCAGGTAATTCCAACATCAGTGTCATATCTGGGTGTGATTGTATTGGTTGCTTTGTCTTTTGGCAATATGTTGTTCCTTGTTGCCTTTTTATGTGCCTTGTAATTTCTATTGGCAATTGTATGTTTTGTGTAGGACAGTGGAGACTGAGATAAATAGGGTTTATGCCTAGTAATAAGTATGCCTTTCCTTCCACATATCACGTGTTCAAAGTCATGAACATGAAATTTGTGTAGCCTTTTTTTGTGATATATGGATGAGAGTGATGCTCTTTGCAGGTCTTCACAAACTGAGAAAAAAATCAAGAGTCCCCATATTGGAAAGTTTTAAGCAAGAAAATTATGTGATTTGACTGATTGATATTTTAAGAATTATACCAACCCCTTGGTGTTGACTAGATTGGAGGAGGGCAAAAGTGGAAATAGGAACACCAATTAATTTAAGAGACTATTCCAGTAGTTAGATGACAAGTGATCATGGTTTGGGCTGAGCAACATATTGTTTGTAAAACATTGACCTGTTTATCAAATTGAGTTAAAATACTGCAGAGGACTGTTAAATACAAGCCAGTTGAACGTTGAAGATGTCAGCCAAAATAAAACAGGATTCCATTTATAGAACAGTTGATCTGTAGCCCTTATTCATGGCAAGCACGACAAGAATCTGCTAAAATCATTCCTAATTAATGAAAAACAAACCATGTCACCTGCCCCAAATTGGATGACATTAATCCCTCCCCTACCTCCCTCCAGGGGCTGCCCATGGCAGTTCAGGTGGCAGCTAAATATTTTCTGCATGATTTTAGCTTCTAACTCTCTGCACTTATCGTTTGTCACCCTCCTTTTGTTTGCTAAGCTCCAGTCACACTAGCATCCTCTCTAGGCTTTCAACTCCGCAAACTGATGATTGCTCTAGAGTCCTTGCTGTAGCTGATTCTTTCGCCTGGGCCATTGATACCTCTCACTAAAGATGCTGAGATTTATAACATATCACGAAGGAAATGGATATAAAATTTCAATAAAATATCTTGTTAGCTAATAAAGCTATAATCTGGAAGGAGTTATGCCTTGTCCTTGAGGCAACCTTCTTTATTCAGCCATAGATGAGCATGAACAGATTGCTGATGAAAGTAAATAATCTGGCGGGAATTGATTAGATTCACCAGAGACAGAGGTTCCAGGACTATTTGGGGTGTTCTCCAACTGTTTTATTTAGCTGGGCGTTTTGAAAATATAAATTATAAAATACAAGGAACTATTACTTGGGCTTAATCAGAATGTATTCTGTAGACTACATTTAAGGCAGTTGACCTGGCCTTGAAATTTTGGGAAAATAATAATTCCTGTTGTTTACTATTATCTCACTCATCTTTCTTATCTCTACTTTCTTCCAGGATCTTTTCTTATTCCTGACTCTCATAAATAAAATCAGCATTTCCTAGAAGATGTATTATGGCAATAAAATTAAAACATTTTTATATTAGGTAAAAGCCAAGATTCCACTGATTATTTCATCTGTCACCTACTGCACCCACTTTTCATACTGGAGTCTAACGTCCATGAGGAATGGCTAATGGGTGGAATGGGTATATGGGGTTCTAAGTGGCACAAGGTGGGCTGTCAGAATAAATCTAAAACACTCATTTCAAGTTGAATTTCAGACAAACAACAATACTTTTTTAAGTAAAGGCACATCCCAAATACTTAAAAGAAAATATTTATAGTTTATAAAAAGTAGAGGAGTTAAATTCTCTTTAGGGTGAAATGTTTCCCAGAATAGTTATAAAAATCACCAAAATAAAAATTTTCCACAAAGAAAACACATTCATTGTGTATCTGAAACTCAAGTTTAACTGGGAGTCCTTGTATTTGTATTTGCTAGATCTGGCAACTTTCACTATACACACTGTCTTGTCTGGTTTCAAAAAATGTACCAAGCAAGAATCCTTTAAATTTAGCTTTCTATAATTTCATTTGAAAAATTGTTTCATAAATCACATTTTATAGCTGAAGAGCTAAATCACTATGTCAATTAAAAAAATTAATTTATGGTTATTCTCTTCCAATAAATTAAATGTTTAGATTCCTCAGATTCTCTTCTATATATTGACATAATTTTAATATAGACATTGTCATAGTGTAGAACTTGTCATTTTCTGCTTTTTCAATTAATGCTATAAACATTTTCCACTTTGATAAAGAGTTTTCATATTTTTAACTTTAACAGTTTTATGTTTTATGAATTACATTATTCAGTGAAAAACCTATTGTTAGATAGTTTGGTTATTTATATTATATATTATTGCAAATAATTGTATATAATAATATTGCATACTGTTATAGTATTATTATGTTTTTATTTATGTGGTTTGTTTTTAACTTTTGGATAGTGTATTTAGAATATAAATATATGTGAATATTTGATCAAGGGTTACAATCATTTTATTAACTTTTTCTAGATTACCTCCTAAAGCATTGTTCTATTTTTCACTTCTACCTACATTATATAAATTTCAGTTCACGTATATATTTTATTATATGTAGACTCACTGATGATACATATTTTTTGGTAGTGATTGTTTTAAGTTTTTATGAAATCAACTTTTGGGATTTAAATACATTTATTTACATTTTGATTGAATATGTATTAAATATGTTTTATGTATTATAAAAGAAGTTTCTCTTGAAATTGTCTTTTTATTCTGATTTTTTTGTCTAAATGTTAAACATTTTTATATATTTCAATCATTTACCTTCAAAGTTTAGAAAGTTATCTTTTCTTAAGTATTATGTAAGTATTAAATTAATCTTCTAGCAATTTAGGATTTTAATTTTCATGTTTAACCATTCAACTTTCTGGAATTTATTTTACTTTAAACTCTTCTATCTCAATGCCATTTTTCAAATGCAAAGATATTTCTGTAGAGTTTAGAAAAATAACATTTTGAAAATAATAGGGTTTTGTTTTTGATATTAAGAAGGTGTTGCTTGAATGAGCAGTAGACATTTGTAAATGGCAATCTACTGTACATGTTGACAGATTTATCGAGAGGAGGTAAGTAAAAACAAAAAAATCCAAGGGAAACTTTTGTTTGCAGTAGGATTCCAAAAAGAAATCCATGTGTCTAAATTATATCAGCAGTCCTCAGGAGGTCATTCCAGAAGCAACCCATCCCACATCGAGCTTTAAAGACAATTTCCTGATTAATGTGCTTCGCTGTCAGCAAGAATCAGTCAGCCTAAACTAAAGACATTGTTAGAAAAGATAATAATTCTTAGAGCTATGGAAGGGCAAAAAGAAAGGAAAAAATTAGGATAGAATCTAGAAAAAGCACAACTGTTGAGTATGATTTTTTTAGCATTATTGTACAATTTTTCTTCCTTCTTTCCTTTTTTCCTTTCTCCATCTCTCCCTCTATTTAATATTTCCTGAGAGCCAGCTACATTCCAGTATAAAGTACATAAATGACAGAGTCTTTACTTTTAGAGACCTCATAGTCTACTTAAAGAAAGGCAAATGAGTGAAGAAGTATAATATGGTAAAACTAAACACTCAAGGATGGGTAAAGAAGAGTATGGGCTAAGGAGTCTTTGGGGAGATTATTCCCCAGTTTGGAAGACATGTAAGAATTATGCAGGAAAAAAAAGGTAAATCTGATCCCTGTTATTTCATCTTGCTCAGAAGCCAAGTATCACTTTTATGAGAGAAAACTAAATTAAAATAATCTTCCTTTCCCCTCCCCGTGTTTTTTATTTGCTGGCTAGCTTTATTTTTCTCTCTATATATTTTTTCTTTTCTTGGCTAAGAGGACTAAGTAAAGATGATTGATATGAAATTAGGGAACAGAGAAGTTTCTCATCATAAATAATTGTGTTCACATTTTGATTTACAAATGTTTTATTTTTTGGTTTTGTTATTGAGTTGATGAATCCATGAGGTCCAACTATTTTATGTGGATGAAAATATAGTTTCTGTATGGACAAAACTATCGGTGGAATTTTGGGTACAGATTCAACATTTGATGGCCAAGTGAGTCTCTTTTCTACATCACAATATTTATCACCTACTTTGTAGACTCTAGGATGATGACAGAAATCCCTAAGGAAAACATGCCTCCAGCACAGAAAAACAGAACATTTGATCAGCTTGGGTTAGAGGACTGCTATTCTATCAATAACTGAGACAAAAGGAAAACACAATCTTTGCCAAGAAAGAGAACTGAGAGTTACAGGTTGAAAAAGTCTTGAGGGAAGAAAAGATTTTGTAAACTAAAAATAATTCTATTTTAAATCCCATGTTGTACAAGCGAACAGATGTGGAAAAGAGAAGAGTACTGAACTGGGAGGTTAGGCGAATGAATACTTTATAAGCTTTACTGATCAAAAAGGAAACTCTTCACTTCAACTTACTGGCAGAATTGAGAATACTGAAATTTAAAAAATATATATTTTTCAAGATACTTGGGCTTCAGTCGAATGTAAGAATTTTTCCATTACAGTTCTCTGTTAGGGCAAATTGATTCGCTTGAACACAGCCTCATATTCCTTAAAGTTTTAATGGCCATTTTATTGGACATGTGGTCCTCATCTTCCGAGCCAAAAGATCAAATAGCAATCTATCACCTTTAGTTAAGAGATTCTACATTGTGTAAGAGGCACCAGTGAATGCTCCATTATTTCTTCTTCTTGAAGCAATGATGCACTGTAGCAGCATCATTAGTAATTAACATAATCCAGCACAGTGCTTGGCATATAGTGGCATTCAAAAGTTTCTCAAGTGAATAAATATGCAAATGAATGCTAATAAAGCACAAGTTCATTTCTTTGAGTTAATTATCATTTCATCAACCAGAAACTTTATCTTTTTATTTTGGTTCATAAAAAATTGTTAGGATACATAAAGTCCAATGTAATATCCTGGGGACTTTATTAGACATTTCACCTTATTTAGATCCTATCGTTTAAAATTATATTGCATTTAAAATAATTGTTTTAATTTTTTCTAGGAAAAATTATGCAAATGACTGATGATAATCTTTCCTCCAAAGTTCCATTAGCATAGATGTATCTATTTTAATTTTGATATATAAAATGAATTTTTACTAATTTTGACATATAAATGAAATGGTTTTAATTTTTTTGCATTTTGTCGATTATTATTATGTGAATTCATTCTTCATCAGGCATTTAGTGATGATCTATTGTACTAGTCATATTATGAATGGACTCTCTAGGTAGCAGTAATTGGTCAAGGGTCTATCCTTTAAGGATAAATAATGATGTTCCATTTATTTAGCTGGTCTAAAGATACTAGTACCAACAGTTCTATTGTCTCTTCTTAAAGGCTTTGTTGACATATAGTTCACATACTATAAAACTCATCCTTTTAAAGTGTACCATTCAGTTTACATATTCGAAAGATTGTGAATTCTAAAACATTGTTATCATCCTCAAAAGAAAACCAATACCCATTAGCAGTCACTTCCCATTCCTCCCTCCCTCTATCCCCTGACAAACACTTTCTGTCTTTATGAACTGGCCTATTCTTGAAATTTCATTTAAATGGAATCATATACTATGTGGCCTTCGATGTCTGGATTCTTTCATTTAGCGTAATGTATTTAAGGTTCATCTATGTTGTATCATGTACCAGTACTTTAGTCCTCTTTATGGTTGAATAATATTTTATTACACAACATGAACAAGACATTAAAGGAATAATTTAAAAGAAATTATATTCTATTTCTAAGATCAGAAATTTTGGCTATGTTTATATACTATTTACTTTCTCCTTGGAGTTGAAGGGAAAAAATAATGCCCTGAGATTTTTGAAAAGGCAGAGAGATGTGACACACAGCACAGTTTGGGGGATTGAGAAAATATTTCATCTTGGGAGAGGGGGAAGATGAAGGTGTGGGTGGGAGGGAAACAGAACAGCATGAATTGAAGTGATTTTGCTTTATGGTCTCTACTTCTCTGTGATACAGGAAACTTGATGCTTCTCTGAAAACACAAAAAGGAGAGCTGAGCATGTGACGTTAAAATAATTGCTGTGGGGAAACATGGAGGGGCTAATTGAGGCTATAATCCATACATTTAGAAGAGAACTAATCTGCCTCATTTTGAATATTTATCTGGTAAAAGCTCAGTAGTCAAGTATTGACAGCAGAGAAGGAATATTATTGGGTTGATTCTATTTTTGCTGTTTGTTGTTTTAGAAATAATATTCAGAAGGACATGATGACAGAGATTTGAAATTATTAATAAATTATGAATCCATGGAGCCTTATGGAATCTAGGCTAAAAGAGTAAGAATGGAAAATATTGGGAAGATGCTCATTGGGGAAACGTGGAAGGAATTAATGAACCAGAAATGCCAATGACTAACAACACATGGTGTGGAGGTAAGGAGGTGAGAGCTCTGGAAGGAGCCACGGTTGTGATTACAGGGTTGGTACAGGAATACAGGGTTCAGAGCAGTTTTGTGTGATGGCAAGGTCAACTGGGAAACCATGGGAATGGATGACTGAAGTAGAGAGCAGTGTGAATTCATTTCGGCTAAGAAAATTAAGGCAGGGTGGGTATCAGCTCAGTCACCCAAACGAAGCTCATATTTTGGCAGTATAGACTAACAGGGTGACCCAGCTGTCAAAATCATTCTCTACAGGTTCAGTTCATGCCCTTGCTTATTCTTAGAGAGAACATTGAACTGATCATTAGGAAACCGAGCCACGTACCTCTGTGAATGTTACTTGAATTCTGTAAGCTTCATGTACCTCCTCTTTTAAATGAGGAAGTTGAACCATCTGATTTGTAGTGTCATCATGTTCTAAGTGTTTAAGTTCTTCATGCTTAAACTTTGTCAATCTCAGAAATCACTCATTGCTTTTTGGTTTCTCAATACTTCTATAACGACTTTTAATAGAATCTTTGGTTTGATTTATGCCTAAGTCTCATCATATTTTTTTTACAAGCATTTCACAGCATTGCAGTGAACAATTTGCTTAGGAGAGCTATACTGGAGGTAAGTGAAGGGGAAACCTCACATTTGATTGCTTACTTGTATTTTATGTACATGATCTCATTTAAATATTAAAATATATCTATGGACTATTATTATTATCATCTTATTTTATAGATGAAAAAATTGAGGTTTAGAAGTTAAATAATAGCTCATGTTATATGACTAGAGAGTCCCTAACCAACACTGGCTTGCTTGAATGTAGAGTCCATTAAAAAAATCACTTCACTATGCTGTCTCAATACTTGGTCAATGTATAATATCTCATCTCATCTTCCACAAATATTCCATATAAGGTTATGATTTAAATTCAAGTTTAAGACTCTGATAAAACAAAATGACTATTTATTTGCACCTTCATGAATAATTCATTCAAAGAGGTTAAATAAAAAGGTAATTGTTTAATAAACAATGCTAGGAACTTATTATATGACACAAACAGCATTAAATCACGAAAAAATAGTGGTAAGATATAGTTCCAGCTCTCAAGGAATATCTATTCTATTTAGGTTAGTTAGGTAAATAAGTTCAAGAAGATATTACAGAGTATAGCAAATAATTTTGGGGTGTCTTTTCTACTTAAGATGTAACCTATTTTTTTCTCTGAAAATTATTCTTTATCCACAGGGTTTGGGACCTGTCACTTATATTGTGACTTTGCTCTTTAGCTACTATTGGTTGATCCTGGAGTCTACTTGATTCTAGCTGGTTCAGTCATTTTTCTTCAGTATGGCACTGAGGTCTAGTCTGAATGTGAATTTCTACATGCAGCTAGACTGTAGAAGTAACCACTAGAACTGTGTGGCAGTCATATTATAGTTTGTGGACAGAAAAATAAGATAAGACTAGTCTGAAGAGATAGAAAATAATCAAACAAAAGAAAAAGAAGCCAAGATGAGAAAGTGACTTCAATATTTTTTTCTAGTTCAAGTTGTATTCTGAGATGGCTACACTCGTGCCCTTTCTGTTTTTATAATTATCCTTTAAAATTTGCTGGAATTGTTTTCTGACACAGTAATCAAAAAACCTCAAATGATACATACTATGATGAAGGGCCTGTTCTGGATACAGAAGACAGCAAAAGAGATAGGGCTGTCAGTTGGATATGAGTGAGAGCTGGGAGATGAGCAAGACTTTATTGATGCTAGCTGAGTTTTGAGTGATGAGTAGTGTTTATCAATTGGACAGACTGGGAAGTTGGGAAGAAAATTCTAAAGACAGTTAGATGAAAAAGGAATGACCCCAAGCTTGGTGTAATGATTTAGTGACTCTGCTAATCCTTAATATCCTTAACCTGAATTATGGTCCTGGGTATGTAGACAGGGCAGTGAAAAAATGGTTTTAAAAGGAAAAAAAAAAAAACAAAAAAAAAAACTCCAGTCATTTTTTACATGGCAGTGCTGGCCTGAACCTGAATGATAGATTCTGATAAAGCACAAAATCCAGGAAAGAGATCAAATGGCCATACTGAGTTGACAGGTGAGTACATTTTATATCTACAGGAGTGTGGAGGAAGGGTGAGGAACCCACACAGGCATTTTCCATTCATGTCCTCTCCAGATCTAATTTTCAAGCATTGAAATACCTTGTTTCCCTTCAGTGCCTATAGAAAACCACTCTTTTAAAAATGAAATAACTTTGCAATTTACTCCGCTATTGTCCTACTTGCTGGAGGTGGAAGTTCATCTATGGAGGTCAGTTGCCTCAAAGGATAAACCCTGCGGCTTTGTGAACTGGGTTCTCTGCGGCATCCCTGCCCGACTTCCCATTGCCTATCATCTACTGAGCTGTTCCACAGGAGAAAGAATAGTGGCAACTCTTCAATCGTTAGCAATAATCCAGCTCCTAGGACACCCGAGCCATTGCCCTTCCAGCGATGGCAATGGTATTTCGGAGGTACCTTTATCCCCAGATTTTCCTTGGTCAACATCTGGCTCAGTTACTAAAGGGAAGAATATAACTGCGCTTTTCAGAGCCGACGTTTTTTTTGTTTGTTTGTTGTTTGTTTTTGTTTGTTTGTTTGTTTTTTGAGTAGAAACTGAACTATACAGAGGCAGCCAGAGAGGACAGTAAGATTTTGGTCTCTCATATATTTTATTATACTTCATAGAATATTGTGCAGCAAGACAAGGTTAATTTTCACTCCTTTTCTGCCTCATATTCACTCCTGAAGTGAAGAGCACCTTTGGAATAAATATGCAAAAAATTTTAGTAGAATAATGTAGTTTATGGTGTGAAACACAGTCAATAAAGATTTTAGGCCTTATAGAGGCTCCACTCTTAAGAATCTGAATGTCTCATCCTATCCAATGGCAGAGCCCCTTACGTAACTCCCTCACGATGGAGCCTGGAGTTCTAGGGTCAAGGACAATTAGCAGAAAGTAGTCAAGGAACGTGAAGGGAGGAGAGAAGATGGAGAATGATTGGACCAGAGTAGATACCATTTAGGCATCAAAGGTGCATCTGTCTAAACTGGAGGAGATAGCTGAGTATTCTCAATCCTCTGTGTTTCTATGACTGTTTAGCCAAGGTGTTTGATTTTTCTGGTCATGCGCTGCACCAGACATGCCCTTCCAGACATTTTGGATCTGAAAAGGGAATACCTCTCTCTCCCAAACTCATTCCTATGTGTGTCTTCAGTCTGTGTGGTACTCCTGCCTTATAGGAATGCTCACGCTCTAATCAAGCTGATCGGCAACCAAATAGGTAGTTTTGATGGATATTATATTTAATTTAAATTGAATTTACCATTAAGGATGCCCATAAGAATACCCTGGTTTTATTGCCATTTTAAAGCTGTGCAATTGCAAACTATAAAATGTTTACCAATCTGATAGTAATTCATTTTAATTTGAACTTCTTTAATGTCATGAGTTTTAACATCTTTTCAAATGTTTATAGACCATTTCTGTTTTTCTTTGTATTTACCCTCTGTGATTACTTTTTCATATTCTTTGTAAGATTTCTTGTTGCATTTTTTTTATTGGTTTGGAAGAGTTTTTTACGTGTTGAGAAATGTATTTTGTAATTTTTGTTACAGATACTTTTTTCACTTAGGTTATTTAGTTTTTTACTTATTTTGGATATAAACACCCTGGTATAAATCTACTAAGATTAATATGAGAAGATAGTAAGTTAGCTGGATAAAAGATAAAATAACCTTACAAAATTCATTAGGTTTTATCTACAGTAGAAATAGTTTGTATTGAGAATGAAAAAATAAAACAGTGACAAAGCTATAAAATACTCTAAAAAAATTTTAAAAGACAGTATAGAAATCTACACATTATATTAATGGTTGTAAAAAGATTTGAATAAATTCAAGTCATACCATGTTCCAGAATGTGAAAAATTAATTTTCAAGCCACAAATAAATGTATACATTTAACAAAGTGCCACTTCACATGTTTTTCTTTTGAAATGGGATGCTAAATCTAAAATTCAAATGGACTAATAAATATTGGAGAATGGCTCCCCAAATTAAGAAACAATCAAATATTGAAAGTGTTCTTTGCCTATCAGATATTAAGGCTGATTACAAATTCACTATAATAATGAAGCAGGATAATAGCAAAAGACTAAATAGATCAGCAGAGAAGAACAATCCCCAGAAATAAGTCTAGTATATAAAAAGACATAATACATGACAAATGTGATATTTATTTCAGTTACTGAAGAGGGCAATTTATTTAATAAGTGGTATGGGCAAAAATGGCTATTCATTTGGAGAAAATGAAATGTAGCATACTAATAACTCAAATGTTAAAAAAAAAACTGATAAAAAGTTTGAAGGAAAACCTAGAAAAACATTTAAAAATCTTAAAAGTGAAGAATACTTTTTCAAGCAAAAAAAGCAAACACTTTTCAAACTCTTCCAAAAAACAAAAGAGGAAGGAACACTTCAAAACTTATTTTATGAGGCCAGCATTACCTTTATACTAAAACCAAACAAGGAAATTACAAGAAAATTACAAGCCAATATTCCTACTGAACATAGATACAAGAATACTCAAACCCTAAAACTTTAAAACAAGACTCATATGTGACAACATAAATAAAATGTGATGCCTTCAGTTTTGTTCTTTTTCAAGATTGCTTTGACTATTTGTTGACTTTTGTGGTTACATATGAATTTTATAATTGTTTTTCTATTTCTGTGAACAAGTCATTGAAATTTTGATAAAGATTGCATTGGGCAGTATGGACGTTTTAACAATTTCATTTTTTCTGAACCATGGAAATGAAATATCTTTCCATTTATTTGTGTCCTCTTCAATTTTTTTTTTTTTATCAAAGTCTTAAAATTTTCAATATGTAAGTCTTTCATCTCCTTGGTTAAATTAATTCCTAAGTATTGTTTTTGATGCTTTATAAATGAGATTTTTTTCTATTTCTTTTTCAGGTAGTTCATTGCCAATATGTAGAAATGCAGCTTATTCTTGTATGTTGATTTGCTATCCTTACTGAATTCGTTATTAATTTTAGCAGGTTTTGGGGGTATTTAGGATATTCTACATATGAGATCATATTATCTGTAAATAGAGACAATTTTCCTCCTTACATTCCAAATTTTGATATCTTTTTTTTTTTCTTGCCTAATTGCTCTGGCACAGATTTCTAGTACTACGTTGAATACAAGTGGTGAGAATGGGCATCTTTGTCTTCTTTCTGATCTTAAAGGAAAAACTTTCAGCTTTTTACCATTAAGTATAATGTTAGCTGTGGGCTTGTCATATATGAACTCTATTATGTTAAGGTATGTTTCCTCTATACTCGCTTTGATGAGAGTTAACATAAATAGATGTTGAATTTTGTCAGATGCTTTTTCTGCATCTATTGAGATGAACATATACTTTTTATCCTTCATTTTATTAATGTGATTAACATCTATCTCATTGATTGATTTGCAGATGTTCAACCATCTTTACATCTCTACATAAACAATGATGAAATCCTTTCAGTTTATTTGTCTTCCTTTCCCACTTGACAGTTTGTATACTATGCCCACTTTTATACTCTTAAAAAGTTAAGCTGTACCTAGTATATATTAGGACCTTAAGTTATATACATTTAATTAATAAATAAATGAATTTATTGCTCACATATCTAGTAAACTGTTGAGAACACTTAACTGAATGTTTAGTGAAAGATTAATTTAATGAGAGTTATAGAGAGGGAAAGGGAAAGCAATTATGCTCTACTGATTCGAATATGAAGAATATATTAGTGACAAAAATCTGGTCATGGCTCCTTTAAACATGAAAATATTTTTTGTTATATGTGAACATAAAATCTCATGAAGAGGGGAAGTTCTAGAGCAATTTTGTGAATATATACGTGATTTGCCTATGCATGCATAGAATAAAAGTAGAAGTAAGTAGGAGAATACCAGCTTAATCTCAAGAACAGAATGATTTGCTATGGCTTGCAAATGTAAACTTAAGAGCTCTCTTTACATTGACCTAGTTTATGTTCACCTGGATGACATAATCTTAAGGCCTTGTTAAAACCACTGTCATAGAAATATCCTTCCAGGAGTTTACTATGGATGCCCGACATTCCACAGTTGTCAGTTAATCCCTTAGGTCATTAAAATAATTGTTTCATTTTGAAATGCATACACTCTTGAGAAATCATTTTAATAACTACAAGACATTTTAAATTAGAGACATAAGGATGATAACTATGGAGAAAGGTCATTTGTATATGAGAATGAAGAATCAATGACAATACCATATGCTATCAGATTCAACAGCTCTAACAAGAGACCATGGCTCTATAAGTTCACTAAATGTAAACCTTAATGCTCACCTGTAATACTAACTATTCACATCTTTTAAAGCATTTGGACTTCAAAAGAGAAGTACGTGCTAGTCACTCACAAATCCATAGCTCTAGTCTCAACTTTCTTCCTAAACTTTGTACCTGCATTTTAATAGGTCTTCAGGTTACCTCTACCAGGATGATGTACAGCTATGTCACACCAAAATTTCTTTCTACAAACTTTGCATTTCAAATGTCTATTACAGCGCTTTTTTACATAATACTTGCTTGATAAATATTTCTTGAATGAACAAATGTAGAAATTTTATTCAATTAATCTGCTTGTACCATACGTTATTATTTAATGCCGTGTGGACCTGGTTAATCACACATTGTCAGATTTAGAGATGATTTTAACAATAATCTAATTCAACACATTCCTTTTATTTCTGAAGAAACTGTGCAGGGGAAGGGAAAGTAAATGTCACCAGATAGCAGATGTGGGAATAGAACTCAGGTCTTTTGACTCTAAACCACATGTACTTTCAAGTCTTAATTCTACATAGTAATTTGGATCATTCATTGCCTAATTATTTTCTGGTTTAATCCTTCCTTCATACCCAAAAGCATTCATAGCTAATTCATATAAATATCAACTTAAGTTATTAATCCCTTTGCTGACTTTAGATTCAATTTATGACATAGAGTTTTATTTTTCTACACTGTCCCTTTTCAGAAGATGCACAATGAAATTATTCAAAATTTCCCTGATTTAACACGATGCAATTTTTGAAAGCCATGTAGTCAACAATCTCCTCAGAAAATATGCTCAGTTTAAATGGTACTGATTTCACATCAGTGAACAGAAGTCCTTGTCACTTTGTAAAATACCTTGTGCTGTGGGAATCACGTTTTAAAAAGGTCAAAAATCTTTAGGGTTTAGTGAATCGATACCATCCATTCAGGGATGAACTAGTGCTCGCCTATTCATGACAGAAGATGGACACCTTTATTGAAGCGATAGAAGATGTCTCCAGGAGAGGGATGACACATTTAAATTTCATGTAGAACTGAATAGAAACTTGTTACCCTTGACCGGATGAAGAGATAAAATGTCAGGTTAAGAATTCCGGAGACCAAGAAGCTTGAGGCCAATAGTGATAGAGGGATAAGTGTTATAAAAGAAAGCCAATTAAGAACTCACTTCTGAATGTGACCACGGCAATCCTCTGCAGCAATCTGGAGTTGGCACCATACTTTGTAAACATGAAGGTGGGTCATCAGAGAACTCTGAAAAATATATTGATGAAATAGACAATAAAATTAAAGTGCAAATGATATGGGACTAGTTCCCATCTAACTCTCTGAACTATTACAAGAAAGCTTAACTCCAAGCACCTTGTCTTAAGAGGGCATGCTTAAATTATTTTTATTAAAAATAAAGTATTCAATTTAATAGACAGCATGTTGGATATTAACACATGTTTTTATGTTTGCAGTCTGTTTTACACATTGACTGTTATTTTAACAACCCCCCCCCAAAAAATGCCATCTTGCTTTTTATTCTTCATGTGGTTATAAACAACAGTAGTATTTTTCTCAGAACTTAATTCATGCTTCCATACTAAAACTTCATCCCATTAGACAGGTAAGAAATAGAATAATACTCAGAGGTCAATGTCAAAATTTATACTTAGTTATTTCTTTATGACTTACACTTTTTCCACCTTGCACTCTCAAATCACCTAATATTTTCTGAAGGTCTTTTCTGTGCACATAAATTGTACTTTGAAGTACTTAGGCTCACTTACTGAGAAAAGAACGAATCTGCATCTGTGCTATAGTAAATTGGAATTATAGACTAAAATGAAACTCAATGGGCTTTATTATAATTATTTTAATGTTTAAATTCTCCCAATTTTTAGAATCCCAGAACACATGGGCTGACAAGATCTCTGTGGTTTGCATCCTTTCTATAATTTTCCAGAGTAGTTGTCCAACTTTTGCTTGGATGCTTTTAGTGATGGGAACAGAGGATTTCTTAAGCAGACCCTTCCTCTTTAGACAATGTTCATTTCAGAAATAGCTGATTTTATTTTTTTAAATTATTGACCCATTACTTGTGTAGTTGAGATTTTGTTTAATCTCTGAGACACATAAGTGGCCTTCTTCTCTGAGACTGAAATGAGGCACAACAGAAAAGAAAAATCTTGAACTTTCTGAAGAATGGGATATATAGTTAACATTATACAGTATAAATAATGCTAAGTGAGGCCAACAGGTTAACCCAAACACAGCTTCCTTCCCCTAAAATATAACACCAAAACAGAACACAATTTACAAATAAATTTCTTTTCTAATCAATTTAAGGACACCCTCTAAACCACCAAAGAGTCACCGATATTTCGTGGACGCCCTTCATTCTCTCCTGCTAAACACAGTGACCTCCACTTCTTCACCAGCTGCTGGATGAGCCATTTGCGAGCCTACCAGGTAGCCCTGAGGAGCTCTCTCATCCCACCCTGTGCAATCTCTCTGAGTCTTCTTTACCTAGGTAGAACAATTCTTTGTTCTGGAGCAGAAAAAAAATGGAATAACAGATGTTCACATATGCCTGACTGTGACTCTACTTTTAGAATTAATGTCTTCTTTAGGTAATGGTCCTCTTCTCTACCGGGACAGTAGAGAAGTTCACAGCTTTGGCCCAGCAGGAGGCGGTCTGCAGGAGCCGGGCTGGAGAGCGGCCACCTCTGCAGTGCAGTTGGGGAGCAGGTGATGAGCAGGCGGAGGCCTGGGTTGCAGAGTGGCAGGGCTCCAGAGGTTCAGTGGGATCTCCAGGGCACAAGAAGGGCATAGAGGAGGTAGGGGCTGCAGTGCTGGTGCTGATGGGAAGCCTTTGGCGGCAGGGCTCAGGTTTCTACAGAGAGGTCATGCCAGTGGGAGACTGCAAGGTGGCCGAGGCAGTGCTCTGGGTCAGGAGTCTCTGTCCTGTGTCTTCATACCTATACCATGGACCCCAAGCTGCAGCCAGAGACCATGGGAGAGCCTCTTGCTCCTGTGGTGACCCTCCTGTCACCTTGGAACACTGCTCACTGTAAAAAAGAAATGCTCCGAGAGATATCGCCTAGCAGATCTGAGCAAGGACGATGCAAGGATGATGAAAACAGATTCACCTGAACTTCTGGCCGTGCAATGCCACCTTGCACGGAGTCAGCGCTTCCTGCCAGAAGCCTCACTTCCCACTGGAGTTAGGAGAGCCGTGAGAGGCAGGAATCGGACAAAGCACGAGCAGAATAGGAAGAAATGTGAGAGTTAGAGAAAGAATATAGAAAATTCGAGAGGCATTTTGTCTTGTTGTTCAAATACATCCTAATGAACAATCTGTGCATTCTTTCGATTTTTGAAATATCATCGACAAAAGACCTTAATAATAGCAGATAAGTCATGCTAGCTGTGGTGATTACGCATCTACCTGAGGTTTCAGTCTGAAACCTTCGTGGATTAATCTGTGAATTGACTATAAGTAACAGTGTTACTATGAGAAAATAAATTTTATGTTTGGAAACCATCAATTTATAAGCAGAATATAGTCAGTTTTTAGGCTCGAGAATGCCTTAGCTATCAATT
This sequence comes from Eidolon dupreanum, assembly GCA_028627145.1. Taxonomy (NCBI): domain Eukaryota; kingdom Metazoa; phylum Chordata; class Mammalia; order Chiroptera; family Pteropodidae; genus Eidolon; species Eidolon dupreanum. The sequence continues at coordinate 69,526,465 of CM053514.1, forward strand.
AAATATATGGTTGATGTGGTTCAAGTTTAAATCAAAACTACCAGAATACAATAACGATGTAATAAATATCAAGTTGTTATTCATTAAAAGTTGATTTGGGAGAATGTCAGACATTGTTTTCCAGTGGTGCAGGTTCAAACAATAACATAATTGTAATGATTGATAGGGCCGTCATTATAACTTCAGAATGATTTTTCTTTATGGAATAATGGTTGCAAACTTTTCCATAAAATGTTGTTGTTATTTTGAATGACTGCTGCCACTGTTTTTAACAGTCTCTAGCTAAAAACAATAAGAGAAAGAGAACAATCTTTCAAGAAGTAATAAAACTATATGACAAGTAAAAAAAATGCAAAATCCTAAGATGTCATGTTATTGAGTATAGATGTTCAAGTTTGAAGCATTAAAAAAACTCCACAATTTCAGGAGAAAGAAAAGAAACCAAAAAGAAAGGCACAAATTTAGAAATTAGGACTCATCAAACTGAATTTCAAATTCAACATAGAGATTAAGGTACACAGAGTCTTGAATTATATAAATGCATTGTACCATGGTAACGAGGAACATAAAGCAGTGAAATAAATATTTTTTTTCTATCTGAGTTTTATTCTCTCTCTTCACTTCTACACACAAATAGAATATAATTTGCCCAAAGTTGATGGTACATTTCAAATGAATTTCTAACGTCTAAATTTCAATTATTTAAGTTTTAATTACTAAAAAATAGGTTTCTTTTTTCTTTTAGATTTTTTTAAATTTTGAAATTATTATAAATTCACAGGTAATTACAAGGACCGTGAAGAGTGGCTTTTAGTATCCTTCACCGATTTTCCCCAATGGTTCCATTTTACATAATTATAGTGCAATATCTAAACAGGAAATTAAAATTGGTACATTGTGTATATAGTTTTATTTCACTTTATCACATATGTAGATTTGTGTAACCATCATTGCAATCAAGATATAAAACTATTCCATCACCAGGAAGATCTCTCTTGCTGTTCTTTTACAAAAGGACTATAATAGTCACACCTACCTCCCTCTCCCCTCCAATCCTAACCCCTGACAATTATGGATTGTTTTCTCTACAACTGCGTCATTTTGAGAATGTTATAGAAATGGAATTGTGCAGTATATGATCTTTTGGGAATGGCTGTTTTTCCCCTGGTTAGCATAATATCCCAGAGATTCACCTATGTTGTGTAGATCAATAGTTCATTCATTTTTATTGGTGAGTAGAGATTTACTTTTTCTCACAATAGCTCTTGACTGACCTAGATTTTGGTTCCTGGAATACTCTCTCTCACTCTAATGAGGTGCAGGAAAATTTATATAGAGATCACTCATACATCAGAGGCATACAGTAGCCAGCAGAAGTAAAATACTAAAGGAAGTGGAGATGTATTTCAAAATCTTTCAGGGTTTTGAGGCCAAAGTACTGGGAGGATAAAAAATCATATGTAAATATTTAAAACCAAACTTGCCTTGAAATTTAGAATTCAAGAAGTGTTAGAAGGAGTATTCGATATAAGGTAAGAACGAGAACAGGGTTAGATTAAGCTGTTTTTTATAACAACCAAAGAATAAGAAGGATGTCATGTTTTTCTCAGACCTTTCTTTTCAAAGAAAAACACCCACTTAATGTGAATTGTATTTTTTGCTATGACTTATGTAAATATTTACTTTTTAATAAAAATATTTATTTTTATAAATAACACGAATAGACACATGAATGAATAAATCTTGAATCTCCTTGAAAACATGCAGTTTATTGTTGAGATGTCAGGAATGATAACAAAATCTGCCACCTGGGGGCAGTATATCCTAACCATATACTTCAAGTGAGTGGGTATTGCAGGTAGGGTAGGAGAGAGTGGCCGCCCTGTGAGATTTAAACCTGCTAAATCAACTTCAGGTTCAGAGATATTTCAGACTAGCTAGCTGTGGTTGGCTAGGTTGTTTCTCACTGTGATTAGACAGAAGAGGTTGGAGATATACTTTCATGCAGAAAAATTTTTGAAAACAATTGTGACCCATAATAGTTTTCCAAATTCCAAACTTTTGCACAGTGATGGACAATTAATTAATTAAAGTAGAATTAGCAACATGACTCTTTTATATAGCATTTCTCAACATATGCTTATGGTACCATGCCAACGTATAACAGTAAAAGAATTTCTCAAGAGGGAAAAAATAATGCAGCTTCTTCTACCCCAGCAAAATACAAAAAAAATATTTTTTTTCAGTGGGTAAAATAAAGAGTTTCTAAAACGGGGAACACCAGTTACAACTAAAATAGAGCTACTCTACTGAACACGGTTTGATTATGTGAATAAAGGCATATATGATGCTGCCAATCTCTGGTCCTTTTCTCTGACTTGGCTCTTCAAATTTAATAGCCAGTCTTTTTCCCTTAGAATAGGAGAAAATAACACTCTTCTTGAGAGAATCTGATCAAGCAGTCAAGTTAATGCTTGAGAGGTTTGACCCATATATTCAATGAGTCAATTCTTAATTTCTCATTTTCACATAAGAACACACAACAGAGTGTTGCCAGATAACCAAGGAAAGCCTTTTACATAGATAGGTAGGCAGGTAGGTAGGTCAGTAGATAGATAGATAGATAGATAGATAGATAGATAGATAGATGGATGGATTAAACAAATGAAGGTTAAAAAGGAACTTGGAGGAAACAGAGAGAAGATGATTTTAAAAAACACTATCATGAATATCCTTAGAAAGCTAAAGAAGACATAATTGTGAAACAAGAATGAATGCAGTTAAAAATAGTCATGCAGGAAACAAAGAGCTCTCAAAATTAAAACTATTATAGCAGAAAAGAATAACTCAACAGAAAGTTGAAAAATAAAATAAGATTTCCCAGATAGCAGAACCCAGGAAAAGAAATGGAAAATAGGAGAAATAAGTAAAAAGAAAAATGTTAGAGGACTAGCACAGCAGATTTGAATAACAGAAGTTTCAGAAAGAGACAACATAGAAAATGGAGGGAAAGAATAATTATCAAGACAATAATTTAAAGACTTTTCCCAGAATGGAAATATATGTTGTCAAGCAGATAGACAATGGGCACTGAGTGCTTAGAAATATGAACAAAAGTTGGTCCTCATCAAAGCAAATTATTAAGACATATAGAACACTGGAAGCAGATACAATGTCCTATATCCTTCATGAATTGTACTGTTTAATAAGTGTCCACTACCCATAAGTAGCAATTCAACACTTGGAATATAAGTAGTCCCAACATACTGGCTATCATTTTTAGATCATATTAAATTTCTATTGAACAGCACAGTTCCAGAGAAATTAAAAATAAAAATTGCAAACAAAGGATCAGGAATCATATGGATTCTCTATGATACTGGAAGCTAGAAAACAAAATTCTGAAGGAAAATGATTTCCAATCTATAATTCTATACTCAGGCAAATTAGCAATTGAATATGAAAAGATATTCTTAGATATGTAAGTTCTCAGAAATTTACTTCCATTGTATCCTATCTTGGAAGATACTGAAAAATATCCTCTGCTAAAATAAGGAAGTAACCCGAGAATAAAGGCATAGGATAAAAAAGTAGGAAAGACAAAACAGAGGAGAGAAGAAGGAAAATTCTAGAAGGGGATGAAGGCTTAAGAAGCAACCAGTTCATATGGACATACCTCAGATAACTCCAGGAGATAGTCCTTAAAGAAGATGAAATTTATAGAGCACTTTATATATTTATTATTTCCTGAGGGGAGATACAAGGTTGGCAGAAAGTTTAGGACTGAATTAATGATAATTACCTAGAAAATTAAACAACTGCACAAAATTTAACTCTAGGAAAAACAGAGTTGTACAGCAAACTCAAGCAGTTATAGTTCATTGCATAGAGCACTTGAGAATAGTGTTCACATAGTCCTATAAATGGACATGTTGAAGTCTGATCTATTTTAAGTTATGTAACTATACTGAGAGGATAGAACGATGAGGAAGAGGGAAGTGTGGAGAAGTAGGAGAGGAAATGAAGTTTGATTCTCATTTTCTGTAATGGGTGTTCTTTTGAAAAAAAACTAAAACAATAGTCAAGATTAATAAGCATGTTATTAAATGGCATAAAAGTATTTTTTTAAATGTCGGCTTTGAAAGAACTGAATATGGTTGCTTATGGAGAGAAGAAAATAAGGCAAAGGGGAATTGGTCAGGGGGATGACTATTTTATATGACAACTTTATGAAAATGTTTAATTTTAAAACACAGGCCTATAGAATTTGGATAAAAACAAAAACTTACACTGGAAGAAAAATAGTAGAATTGGGGTCATGTGAGGAATAACCTTGTCCGAAGTTTGCATGCAGATCCAATGACCCATCGGTCTGCAAAGGCCCAGTGTGCCATTTATCAAGGAGAACAGTGGCATGAGTTTTAGACAGATTGTATACTAAATTAATGAGTCTACAGCGTTAGTGGAAGAAAGTAATGAGTTGCCCTTTTAAAATTTGGGCTAGACTATCCTTTGCATCTAGGTAACTGGAACAATGCCAATAGTGTGGGGAGAAAGAAATGACCAACCAACAATCAAAGCCCACAGTTCTGAGAACTGTTGATCACTTCTTGGGTTAGGAAGTCTCGCCCTCCCCATCCCCATATGTGGTTTTGTTGTTGTTTATTTGCTTTGGTTTTTACTTTAGGTTTTTAAATAAAATTTTATAAAATTAGCATTTCAAGAACTTAGAAAGCTACTTGCCTCTATAAAATAGAAAGAATCTGCATTTGTCTCAGTTGAGGAGAAACTATGCATAGATGGTAAAACCTTCTCTTGCTCTCTTTGTAATGTTACAATCAGTTGGTAAAAAAATAAGCTGCAATTTCCTTTAAATTTATTTACATAGGAAAATGATTTTTCTCCGTGACATTGGTACTATCTTAAATACATAAATTTAGGTTTAGTTGCTGTGAATTAGTTGCTGTGAATATAAGTTCTTTCATATCATTAGGAAACAATTTAATACATTTTGATTTTAGAAGAAAAAAAATCTGGTAAGTGGGTGAGAAGCATTAGGCCAAAGGTGTAGATCAAATCCATGTGTAGGTCACTTCATACCTCCTTCTACACTCAGCCAGGTGCTTCAGGGGAAAGAGTAGAAGAATATAAATGGATCAGAGTAAGTATATCAATAATCTTTAAGGATCTGGGATGTTCTGAATGGTCTTGAATGACTGGTTCTGTTAATTCAGCATATTTCTGTCTTATGTATAAATTACTATTTGTAGGAGCTGGCCCACTAAATTTTTGCAAATCTATTTTTTTTTTTTTTTTTGCATTTTAGTAAGCTTAAGTTTGTTTGCATATAGAGTCAGTATTTTTTTTTTTTTTTTAGCATATTGAGGGCTTTTTTTTTTTTTTTTAAGAGAAAGTCAGATGTATTCATTGCATTATAAGGTATGTGAAAAAACAAAAGGATTACTATTAATTCTTGAGCCTGGTGTCTTTCCACATAGGCAACTGCTAAGGGCTTTCTTTTTAAGAGGCAACACAGTGATGACAAATTTCTGTTCCCACGGTATAAGCTCCTGAATATTCCTAAATATTCAGTGAAGTTTCTACAGAGAAACTCTGTCCTGATTGGTACTTATTGGAAATGATGGTAAAATTAGAATTAAACTGGCTGTGTGTGATCCTGGCCAAAATACGCTGGCTCTCTGGAGTTTTAACAAAGTGAAAAGAAAAGCCACAGATTGGAAAATATAATTTAAAAAACACATTTGACAAATCGCTCGTGTTAAGAATATGTTAAAAACTCTTACGACTCCATAATAAGGCAACAACAATAACAAAAAAAAAAAAAAACAACTAAAATGTTCAAAAGATTTCAACAGAGACTTCATCAAAGGAGATTCTCAGATAGGTCAGAAGTGCATGAAAAGATGTTAAACGCCATGTGGAAATACGAGTTGACACCATGATAATATTTGACTCCACACTTGGCTTCAACAGGAGTGAAACAGCTCAGAAGATCTGGAGTAATTTGGTTATCATCTAGGCTCTGGTAGATTAAGGTGTTTTAAGATATTCTCTTATTCCTAGAAAAGTATCTGGTTCCCTTTTAGGTAAAGCATCCCACCTGGTGGCGATCTCAGAATGTTTCTACCGAGAACCAGAAAGCATGGCCTAGATAAAGTGTTTCTTTCCTCTCTTGGTTTTCATGCATTTTCCAGCCCGAGATAGTTCAGTCTAGCTCCAGACAAAAATAGGATGCCCACCTCCCACACTTCGGAGAAACTTCTCATCGGAAGCTTTGCCTTAGCTCTCCTCATGAGTGGAAGAACTCTCTGGTGACTTCGCTGAGAAGAGAATTGATGCTACCCAGAAAATTTACTGCGTTTACAAGTAAACTAGAGTTTTCCTATAGTTCTCGGCTACATTTACTAACCGTGAGTAACCATCAGAAAGTTTCTCCCTCCATGGTTGCATCGGGTTTGAGGACAGGGGCAATGAAGTGTGGCCCTTGCCTTAGCTTTGAACTTTGATTCATACCATGGAGAGAAAGAGATAAAAATAACAAAAGAAAATATCAAGAGTGAACCCAAACACACATGTGTATAATAAATGTCAAAATGTGCCTCTTTCTCCATAAGCCTTGGATGGTGGGAGATTTTTGCAAAGGAAAGTCTACCTGGAAAGAACTGTATTTTTAAAGAGTTAACCCATAGGTTAAGCTGAGTGCCTTGTTTGTTTTTTAACATCCATCTTTTCAAGGTATGAGGTCTAGGAGACCTGCTTGAAAAATTCAGAGAAGTAAGCAAATGGACAACTCTAGAAGTAAAACCTTCACCCTCCTTCATTTTTCCTTTTTATGATTTAGACTCATTATGCAGTTTACAATCAGGTGAACCAAGCTTCTCACCAAATGTTAAGAAAAGGATAAAGAAAAGAATGATAGAAGAGAAAATAAATTCTAAAAATTGGTAAGAACATAAAATGTTAAAAGAAGAAAAGTTATACAAAAAAGCGTGATATTAACTCATATTCCCGTAAGTGTAGCAGAGTTGAGATCTAATAAAAAAGTTAAACACTAAAGCTAAAAATTTAAATTTCACATAAAATAGATTAAATTTAAAATAAAGGCTAAAACCAAATTCTAAACACATTAGTATAGAAACAGTAAAAATTTTAAGCAAAATGATAAAACCAATGAGATGGAAACCATAAACGTTATTTTAGATGAAATAAAGGATAAGGAACATTTAAGAGCTAGAAAATATAAAAGTGAAAAAC
>CM053514.1:69534239-69579608 GCA_028627145.1 Eidolon dupreanum
TTGTTGCAATTTCTGGTCATTGTTCTGTGCCGTGCTTTCTTAAAGATCATGTTTTGGCTACTTCTCCCTGGCGCCTCAGCCTTCAAGCCTTCACTTGCTTCAAGACATCATTTCCTAAAAGGTGGTTTGTGGATCCTTAGGGGTCTCTGGGACCCTTTTAGGGAGTCCCCAGGATAATTATAATAATTTTATAATTTATAATTACCAATAATTATGAAAATGATTATTTTTATAATAAGGTGTTATTTGCCATTTTCACTCCATAGACGTTACACCAGTTGTGCAAAGTCAGTGGTGGGCCGTGCTCCTGGTGCCTTAGCAGCAGTCAAAGCAGTGGCACCAACCTGCACTTGTCATTTAGTCTTCGACACCGTGTACACTCGGTTAAAAAAAAAAAAAGTTAAAATGTCTTGATGAAATAGCTTAAAACTTAAGAATGTGCTAATGAAATAGGAAAAGTCTTCATTTCTGACCTGGTCAAACAGTTATCACTCTTCTCACTATGTTTTTTTTTTTTTTGGAAATATGGTCATTTTTCACGGGTTAATATTTGATGAGCGTCTTCAATATTCTGTGTGATGAAGTGGGAGGCGTGCTTGAAGTACTGCTGCACACCGGAGCATGAAGGTTGTCTCCAGGAAAAGCACCTCGGAGCATGAGTGACTCCAGCCACTGTTTCGTAGAATATCATTCTTACTTGAAAGAACAACTGATAGACGAACCATGATCATTCAGACATGGGTATCTGGCAGACATGTTTTTTTTTGAAAATGAATGAAGTGACCCTGTCACCTTAAAGAAAACAACTGACAGAATTGGTTGCCAATGACAAAATCCAAGCTTTTAAGTAACACTTAGAATTCTGGAGAACATTCAACGGCACTGTGACTTTGACAGCTTCTCAATACATGAAGACCTTTCTGAGGGAATTGGCAGTGATAGTAATAAACGTGATTTTTTAATTTTGTATAATGAAATGTGTCAGCACTTGGAAGATGTTATGACATCGAAAACGGGGTCAAAAGATCCATTCAAAGTGCAATACAGACAAATGGATTTTTAAGTAACTAAGTATGAAAAGTTCATTGATACGGTTTCAGATTCTATATCGCAACTAATGTTTTAAAAGCCACTACTTGTTGGATTTTGGTGTAGTATCTAAGAACCACCACCACAATTACCTGAAAAGGATATAAAAGAGACTTCTGCCTTTTCCAATTACACAGCTGTGTGAAGCAGGATTTGCTTTAAGAATTTCAACTAAAATAACACATTGCAGCAAATCGAACACAGAAGAAGATAGGTTACATGTCAGGGACTTCCAGGTGGCCCTGTATTCCTTACTGGCTCTTACTGTCCAGGTCTGGGCTTGGCCAGATCCTACATATACCCATTGCAGTTATTCACTGGGAGACTATGGGGAGGACTGCAAAATGTCTGCAGACTCATTGCCCCACTGTGACACCTTCTCAGGCAAAGGATCTCACTTATCTTCTGGCCTCCATAAGTTCCTACTCTCACGGCCAACATTCCACCAGATCAGACCTAGTATTCAACAACCCTGATGGTGCTGGCATAGTGCCCTTCTCTAGGGGCACAGTTACTCTGGGAGATGGCTAAAGGCCCCTTGGAGGAGAAATCTTGGGAAAATACTGGTGTTTTATACTTTATATACTTGTGGTGACATTATGGGCTCTTCCCTTAAAGGAACACTACCTCCTCATCCATTCATGGGCTCTGGGTCTATGAAGTGGCTCAGATCCAGAAGCTGAATGAGAGATTACAACTTGCCGGTGTGGTAGCTGAGGTTAGCATTCTGCTAAATGAGGCTTGATTTTTTTTTCTTCAAATTAGACGAATAATTGGTTTCTCATCTTTTTCATACCAAGGAATGTCATGGTCTATCACCCTTGGTCACAGACCTCTGTGGGTCATGATACCCTTGAGGCCATGAAGTCTCACTGCACGTCGCCGTGACGGCATGCATCTTGCCTTCCCTGGCTGAGAACTTCCACCTAGTCTCTGCCATTCCCCAGTCCTCAGATACTAGAGATCTGAGTTCTTGGACAGCCATCGTCAAACCATTCACATGGACAAGCCATCTGTACCCGTGCATCCTTTATTGCGTCAGTGAAGGGCTAACCTGGGCCCCTAGGGAAACGGATGGACGGCGGGTTCTCCAGCCTTGCATAATAGGTGCATTCTAACATTCTCACACCTCTGAGTTGTTCCCAGGTACTCTGCTAAGGCAATTCTGGCATTTCTATGACACTGGGAGGCCATTGTGATGTCATCACCTCAAGGAGCCATCTCAGAATCCCACTGGAGCTGGCACCAGTGACATTGCCAAGACATCTCTCAATCGCAGCAGAGTACTGCCATGTCAGCTTGCTACTGCCTGTCCAGATTTTGGTCCTTCCTGGTCTAGTATCCTCAGGAGCCGCTGCCACCCTGTTCCTCTGCTTGCTACCGGTGCATATTGGCCACGTCGTATCATTTCGGGAGATGTCTGCTCCTTCCTCTTGGAGAAAGCGCCATATTTCCCCGTGCAGGCTGTGCTGTGATCCAGTTCCAGCTACTGCTCTGGAGGCAGCGAGGGCCACACAATTAGCTCCAGAGGAGGACAAACATCCCGCAGCAAGATGTCTGCCTCAGATGAGACATTTTTGAGGTGTGCAGAGAAGGGGACGCTTTCTCTTCTAGCAAAGGGCAGGGAGTCTATTCTGCTTGTCTGAAGGGTTCAGGGGATCCTACGTGCTCCAGACTCTCCAGTCGACCTTCTGGAAGGCCTCCCCTCAGGGACCCCTCCTTCCCCAGCAGCCGTCGGGCTGACGCACGCTGTCGCCTCTGCAGTTCTTCTGCCCGATCGTTATGACCTGTCCTGGCGTAATGCTTGGCACGGCCTGCTGCCACACTCCGCGAAACAAAGTTCCCTGTGATCACGCGGTGGGGCCTCCGCGACGTTTACGGCAGGCCTTGAGTTGTAAGGAGACTCACTTCCACCCTATCGATTTCTTTTTCAAGGCTTCTCAAGCAGTTAGCAAAAGCGGCCAGCTCCGCAACTCTTAAAATGACCTTTGCTCGCACCGGTCACCGCCGCACAGCCCCCGCCCTCACCTCCCACCTCTCCCTCAGCCTCGCCCCCACCTGTAACGCTCTCAGCACTTGGTCTGGCTGCTCTGTGCCAGGGGCCGCCAGCGCCCAGCTCGTCACCATGAGAACAGCTCCAGGATCCCCTCCCGAGGGGCTGCTTTCGGGGCCAGCTTCGAGAACGCTTTTCTTAGCCCGGGTTTCTGTGGGAGACTGAGAAGAATGACACAGAGAAGGGGCGAAAGCCGACCCGGGGAGCCTTCAGCCTGCGTTCCTGCTGGGGGCTCCTCAGGCTGGACCGCCCCGCATCTTCCACGGAGCTGCGGACAGTGAGCCTCGAGAGTTCCTACTCGAGGAGCAGCACGCAGCACCTGTCAGTCACAGCCATGCCCCACGGACGTGGACCTGCCCCAGCCCCGCAAGGCCTTCACACGGCTCCCGAGGCAGCAGAGTGTCCCACTGCAGAACTGAGCCAGAGGACAGTGGGGTGGACGCACGATGCTGCCCAATTAAGCTGTTCTGAGAACCGTGGCAGCACCGGTGGCTGAAGCACACAGTCCAGGGAGGGGCTGTGAGATGTGGCACCAGGGCTCTTCAGATGTGACCTTATCCGGACTGATTTATAGTTTTTCTTCCATTTCAGTCTCTTGCAACTATGGCCACAAACTGGGCATTGCCTTCATCTGTAAATGCCTTTCTCCGAAATATTCAGCTCCCATCCCCGATACTCTCTGATTACGGCAAAGTATTGTTAGCCAACATTGCACGATGCAATGCCTCTTGATAATAACATGAGACGTAATAAAAATTTGACGCCTACAAGCTGGCATGAGAAGCTCCTTAGAAAACATATTTGGAACTCCCTTATACTAACATTTCCAAAGCTATACTTTAGCGAGCTTGACTTTATTCATTTTTAACTCCCTTTTCCTGTGAACCTAACATAGGCCAGGCACATGGACGTACAAAGACCAACATTAAAAAATAAGTTTCCAATGACGATACTACAGTAAAGGATTTAAACATGCAAACAAACCGACTCAAAGCAGTGTGAGAAGTTGCAGAGTCCTGTGGGATCGGCGAGGAAGGAGACACCTGTATCACTCACGAAGGCAGAAAGAAAGTGCTACAAATGGGTTAAACTTTGAGGTGGATTTTGTGGGATGCACTGTGCCAGGTAGATGGAGAGGTAACGATGACATTGATGGAAGGGGAGAAGCATAAGGAAGTGGGCCACGTTTATAATGTGGGGATTAAAGCAGCATTTTGGGGTCAACGAGGGTAGAAAGAAGAGACTGAAAATACATATGGCAAGGGAGCTTACAAGTCGATTGTGATGGGTCTTGGATAGTATATCAATTTTATTGTCAGGAAATGACAGATTTAAATTTTAGCTTTGTGATAGAGAAGAAGATAATTTGGAGAAGAAAGTTGGAGTTAGGAGATTGGTTACAAGAGGATCATAATAAGCCAAGTAAGAGAAGATCTATGAACTGTGGCAGGGGCAGTAAGGATTGAGAATGATGGATGGATTTCTGAGATATATATGAAATAGAATCAATAGAATTTAATTAACTGATTCTGACATTCCTGGACTTGTTTTATTAAGACCCATGTCCTTATCTTGCCCTCATCCCAATAATTTGATATTAAAGTAGAAGAGAGACGAGTCAAACTTTCTATGTTGATGACTGGGATGTGGTACCTTTAATTAAGATATTTATTTAAAAAATGGCATTACCGCTTAATACCTCCCTCGTTTTATAAGTTTATTCAAGACATATTTGCCACCATGTCCCAGACACTGTTTTGAGAAGCTGGAATGCAGCAGTGATCAAAAGCAAGTCTGCTCTCATTTGCCAAAAAAGTAAAGTGAGAGCAAGTGAATAATATGTTAAGTGATGATCACAACTATTAAGAAAAATAAAGCAGACTTGGAGGGACAGTGAGTGAGAGGATCACTTTAGGATGCTCAGGGAAGGCATCTCTGGTGAGGTCAGATTTGAGCAGAGCTCTGGAGAAAGTCAAGGGGTTAGTTCATGGGGCACATGGAATATTACTTCCCCATGGCTGCAGTAATAAATTAACACAAATTTAGCAGCTTAAAACAACACAGACATATTATGTTACAGTTCAGGAATCTAAGATGGCTCTTATGGGGCTAAAGTCAAGGTGCAGATAGAACTGTATTCCTTCTGGAGGTTGAGGGAGAACTCATTCCTTGCCTTTTTCACTTTAAGATGCCAGCCACATTGCTTGGCTTGTTTGCTCACGCTTCCCCCCTGCCCCTGCCCGGTCTCTGTCTCTCTCTTACAAGGACTCCTGTGATTATACTGGGTCCACTTGAATAATCCACAGTAATCTCCGCATCTAAAAATCTTTAACGTAATGACATTTGCAATGTATCTTTTCCCACGTGAGATATTCCTAGGTTTTGAGGATTAGGATGTGGACATCTTTTAAGGGAAGGGTGATTATTCTGTCTACTGCACACAGTAATATGAATTCTACACAGTGGGAGAATACATGTTGTATCTTTGAGATAAAAGCATGCTTGGGGTTCCTGCTAGGAACCTAATGGCTTACATCTACTCAATCACAAAGTCTTTTTAATTAATACTTCTAAACATTTCTTGAGTATGTGTATTTCTCCCCATCTTCACTGCCTGGACTCTGATCAAAACCCACCAATCATTTATGTGGACTCCTACAACCATCTCCTGAACTCTCACTCTTGACTCTTTTCATCTATTCCCTTCAGAAAGTAAGGATCTTTTCAAAATGCAAATCGAACTCTCTGCTTAAAGGTCTTATGTGAATTTCTGGTTGTCCTTGCGTTAATGGGCCGTCTCCATCCGAATTTCTGTGTACATTTTCCTAAAATCATTCAAATTCACGAGGAGTGCACAAAAGATCTACTGCAAAAATAACAACGGAACTGTTGGTGGAGCCCCCGATGCCACTGCCGGCCTGCGTGCGTGGAGGCCACGGAAGGATGAGTCGAATGACTGCAAATAGGATAGGAGACTGGGGAGCCAAGGACACAGATGAGCACAGTCAAAGTCGCCTGCAGAAAAAGCTCAACACTAAGTTTTAAAATACAAGGCCCAGCTCTGGCTGTAGGGAAGGGTCCTAAAAGTATATTGACCTCAGTGGCTGGCTGGGGAAAAAACAATGCTTCTAGAGGAGAAGGTGAAGAGAAAAGGGAAGGCATCCTTTCTAAATGTCTACTGGAAGGAAAAAGAGTTCAAAGAAGACACCAACAATACTGCAGAACTGGTAGGGAACTGCCGGACAGAGCAACTGGTCCCTACACCAACCCTGCCATTCAGGAAGAAAGCTGCCTTTCACTCTGATAGAAGAGGACACACTTCTGAACAAGGAGTTCTGTCCAGAAAATGAGCTGGAACAGGAAAAATGAGGTCACATCCATACAAAGTTACTGCAAGAAGAAAAGATGAAATTAAACCAAAACACTACAGCTGTGGGAAATTTCCCCTGCAAAACCCAACCATAAAGCAGAGGAAAACAGTCGTGCAATGCACTCAACGGGATTAAATAGGCTTCAGCTTCTCGTGATTTTCACTATAAGTAAATATAACTAAGGAACTAACTCAATAATGGAAAGGAACAGCTTCTCCTTTTAGGAGAATGCCAAATATCAAATACAGATGGGTTGATGAAGCTGAAAACTTGCAGTTTTGCAGCCGTCAAATTTCAGGCAAGAATTTTCAACAGGCACTAAAACTAGTGGGTGAAATTTTGATGAGGAGCAGGATCTTTGCACAGAATCAAGATATTTATTTACTTATAAGAAGATGACACCCACCGGAGCCCGTTAACAGGTGGCATGAGTGGTGGGTCACTGAAATGCTGACTGGGGGCTACAGCCAAGTAGTCACACAGACTATTTAGCAGCCCGAAGCTGTGTCCTAAGGGGTGGTGGAGAGTAGAAGGTCCAGTGCTCAGCTGAAACTTGGGGAAGGGATGAGACACGGTTTTAGGCAGCTCCTCGCACGGCTGTGTACTCCCTCTGGGAGGAGGAGTCTGGGTTCTCTGCCAGGATTCACCTCTCCAGGACCGTTCTAGTCATGAGTCTACTCAGAAGAACGGGGTCACACAACATTACATAACACCCAGCATCGCCCGCGATGCTGCAATTTCATGTTCGTTACTTACATAAGTTACACAGATTACATTGCAGGCAGCTTAACATTAAGGTCCAGCCTCGCCCAGGTGGGCTACATGGAGATGTGCCAGGCATCAGGGGACATGTGCAGAACTGTCACCTCACATTGCAGCCAGAATAATGCACTTCCCTAACGATGCCTACTCACTAATTCCGGAAACTGTGAATATGTGACTTTCCACAGCTAAGAGATTTTTCAGATGTGATTAAGGTTACCTGTCTTGAGGAGGTGGGGAGATTTATCCTGGATTATCTGGTGGGCTCAACCTCTCATTACATGAGTCCTTAAAAGCAGAGAACTTCTCTATGATGATGATGATGATGATGATGATGATGATGATGATGGTGGTGGTGGTGGTGGTGGTGGTGATGAGAGAGAGAGAGAGAAATCCTCAAACCACCATTGCTGGCCTTGAAGGTGGAGGAAGGGGGCCAAAAGCCAATAAATTGGCAGTGGTCTCTAGAAGCTGGCAATGGATGTCATCCCACAGCCAGCAAGGAATCAGGGACCTTGGCCCTATAACACTAAGGAACTGAATTCCACCAACGGCCCAAATGAGTGAGGTAGGAATTATCTCTAGAACCTCCTGAGAGGAACTCAGTCAGCCAAAGCCTCATTTGTGGTCTAGTGAGGCTTGTGCCATCTTTGTGACCTACAGAACTATAAGAAATAAATTTGTATTATTTTAAGCCACCACCTTTGTGAGAATGTGTTACAGCAGTGATAGAAAATGAATTTAGCCCACAATGGGTTAATTGGCTACATTGGAATATGGGCTGTGACCCTATAACACTTACTATTCCCAGAATTTGAGACTGTACTGTGGTTGTGCAAGATAATTCTTCTGTCCTTAGGAAATACTCTTCGGTATTTAGGGGGATGGGAACGATATATACAACTTACACTCAAATGGTTCAGGGGGAAAATGACAGATGTGACAGGTTAATAATTGATGAAATCTGAGTAAAGGGTACCATTCTTGCAACTTTTAAGTTTGAACTTATTTCCAAATAAGTTTTTTAAAGACATACTAAGTGACCCCAGCCCTTGTTCTTCCTATGTAAGCCTTAGCGTGGCCCCACAGCAGGTGGCTCTGGCTGAACTTGGCAGCTCTGTCTGCTTCCCTCTCCCCCTTTGTCACCGGGGCCCAGCTGCACTGCTTGTCCTCAGAGCCATCACACGCATGTCTCTCTGCCCAGTACACTCCCTGCACTTTCTTGTTTGACAGAGGTGACACCAAAGAAAAATACAACAGAAAAGAATACAATAAACCCCTTTCAACCATGCATGCATGTACAAGACAAAAATCAAAAGTACCCTAGAAGACTAAATAAAATGTTAAATGCATTTACATTCCTGACTTAGGAAGAAAGAACTAATGTAAGGAACAGCTGTTCTCCAAGGTAGAGATTTTTCATTTTTCTCTATAAACTGTCTATTGTGAGAGCTTACTTTAACGATAAGAAGAGAGAGGAGGATGTTGAGGCTGTTTTTGGCAGAGCCACACTGGGGAACGCCAGGTCCGCACTTGAGCACAATGGAGTGGCCTCTCCCTGGAAGTGCCTCTCTAGGACCATTCTAGTCCCGAGTCTACTCAGAAGAACGGGGTCACACAACCTTACATTACACCCAGCAATGCCTGCAACGCTGCAGCTTCATGTTCATTTCATCACCTACATATGTTACACAGATTACACTGCAGGCAGCATAACACTCCCTAGAGTCACACCACCTTATCCCACTTACCAAGTTCAAGGTCCCAATACTCATGGTATGTGAGGAGTCTAGGGAGGGCAGGCTTTTACAGGAGCACTGAGAAATCTGAGGAGGTTTTATTTATCCACAGAAGGGATGAAAAGGGTCAAAGGGAAGAGACATAAGGAAAGATTATGATGCTAAGATATGCTAACAGTGAACAAAATCTTCTTGGAAAATTTTCTTTCAGCTGTGGGTGAAATGGTGAGCAAAATTTCAACAAGTACAAATAAGAGATGGTGGTGATTTCTCATAATTTATGGATAATAAAGATTCTTATGTATAAATTATAAGGGTTACTGTTAATAATTTATGAGATTTCGAAACAATAAAATGTTTACAAGTGGTCCATTTTTTGGTTATTGTATATCTGAATAAAATTTGCAAAAATAAGAATCTTAGCAGTAACACATTATTAACCTTGTATATAAAAGAAGCAAAAATATAATGATCATTAAGTTAGAATTTATTTGATTAAAAACTTAGGTGAAAAAAATGTAAAACTTTGTTCTCCTGTGGTATCTTTTCTTTGTCAACTCATAACTCTTGCCTTTTATTTATTTTCTATTTGGGGTCAGATTGAAGCAACTTAGACATTTTTTTATTTTCCTAAATTAAGTAGCTAGAATGAACTGTCTTTTAGCTAATTATATTTTTCTTCTTTCACTTCCCCATTCTTTTGGATTATGTAGGAAATGAGAATATTACACTGGGTTTACTGTCGCAAAATACTTGGAATGATAAAATACACGTAATGAGAAAAAACATAGGAGGAAGGTCAGAACAAAATAAGGACCCATTTTCCCCTAGAAATAGGTGAACAAATATCATCACATAATATTTAAGAGATTGCTTATGATTAATTATTCAATACAAAAGATGGTTATTATGATTTTAAACAGGTCCATAAAACAAAATTGCTAAGTGTAGAAATGGAGGCTGAACACAATTTCAGACTGAGCATATCATAGAAAATGAAATAAATGTCCTTAAAGGGACCAGACTCACATGTATCATGAAAGTCACTTTTAATTCAGTGTTTAAAGTATTCAGTTAGAAATGCAAAATCAGAAACCCCTAGACAAAACTAGACTTGCATTCATGCCTTTTACTCTTTTGTTTTTTACTTAAATATTATATATATATGGTGTGTGTATGTATACCTATATTTCATAGGATAATGTTTAATTCAGCAAAGTAGGAACAGTTGCAAAAACAGTCGCATCTTGGAAATGATATCTAAATTTAGTTTTTTAAAATTAAAATATTATGTTTTGATACTTAAGTTAAAACTGTAAATAAAATTTAATAATCTTGATTAAATAGTGTGTTTTGGGGGGCACCCTCTAGTAGAATACTTTCTTTGGTCTATGAAAATTCAACCATTTTGTCCAAAATCCTACTTAATGTTCTTTAAAAAATGGAATTTGCATTGTGTTGTGCACATATTGTAATAACAAAGCTGTATTTTTTTTTTAAACAAAGCATTATTTACCTATGAGCTGAAAATGAATTTGAATACAAACTTAAATTTCCCTCTGACTACAAGGTGATCTCTATAAAAAGCTGAATGTGTGAAAGTTGCAAGGAGCAGCCCAAACTCACAGAGGAGTGAGCAGTAAACACAGAAGTCCCACAGGGTTTTGGATACCTGTCCCTGGTCAAGACAAACCTTTCTCGTTCTACAACTCACTGATAAACTGTCAGTCTTGCTCTTCAGGTTGTTTTAAAACCTGAGTAGTAATACACTGCATGTGACTGTTTTCTGATTGCTATGCAAGCTTTAAAATAAACAACAACAAAAAGCAACCCACTAGCAGGGAGATCTGAACCACCTGCTAAAATATTTCCCAAAGATTGTTTTGTTTTAAACTGTATTTAATGCTGAAGTAAAACGTATTCCATGTCCAGGGAAATCATTCCGGTGATGAAATCCTCTGAAGCTTAAAAGAGTGTTAAAAAGGAAACCTGTCTGTCTTCTAGAATTAGAGTGTACGAAGGTAATTGAGCCAAATGGCAGTTTTATCCCCAAGTGGCATTACTTCCCCTGCATAGAGTATAAAGCATCTGAAGATTTATCTGACATTCCTGATACCTCCGCAGTGACACTGATATTGGATGACACATTTGGCAGAAGGGAAGGATCATTTCTCTTTAGAACACTCTATATTTGTTAATTAAATGATCATTGGTGGCTGCATCCCCTTCATGAATATAAATTACTAGCCCAGCAGAGGACTTATATTTGCATGGCATCTTTCATTATGAAGCTTTTCCAGGGTGCAGTAAATCCATTTACGTGGCCACTTGACATATTTAGGGTTTGCTTTCTCCCTCACTGCAACTCCTCAAGTAACTGTTATATTCAGGATGTAGTTCGGTAACTATAACAGCTCTTATCCTGACTCGTGTGGTTAATTTATTTTTTCTCAACTAGGCACACATTGCCAACAGAATTCTGTACACCCAAATGCTTTCGTAATGGACTATGATAATTATCCATATTTCTTTCAATACCCTGTTGACAACTGCTGATATGACACACACTTAAATTTGACTATCATTGATTTTTATTTCATTTTTCATGCTATTATTCAAACTTGGTGTGATTTCTGAATAACAGACTGTGCTCCAATGACGAGGTTTCTCCTTAGAATATAAGCTCCAAGACGGCAGACTTGTGCCTATTCTATTTCTGATGTATCTCAATGCTTCAAACAGTGCCTGGCATATAATAAATGCTCAATAAATACTTTTGATGGACTGAATCAATAATATACGTAAACAAAGGAGAAGAAATGTGTGTATGTACAAGATATATTTATGAAATAATATACAATAATGGACAAATTCCAAACTATAAATTAGAAGTAATATGACCCTTTAAATGAAATAAATTTTACAGAACTACAAATAACTGGGAAAAAGCTAACAACTTCCCTACTTTAATGGACATTTGTCATGCTTTCTGCCACCCAGTTTCTTTTCAACACCCCTCTTATTTTGGGAACATTCTCACAGGAAAGTCTCTTTTCTGATTTTCTACAATTTGAAATCTATATTCTTCTCATTCTAGCCTCTTTTTCATGTTATATTATCAGAGTCATGTTTTATATAGTATTCAGATTATTTATTATACCATGCGCCTCACACATAATATTTAAAAAGTTTTATATTTTTATTGGTCTTGATAGTTTTGGTTATAGGTTTACAATCCTTCTTTTAAAATTTTTCTGTAAAAGTTGGTATAAAACGTTTCCTTGAATATTTGATGGAATTAACCACTAATTAACCATCTGGGTCTGAAGTTTAATTCTGGGGAGTTTTCTTTTTGGTCTTTCTTGGTGAATATACTACGTGTACTTGAAATGAATGTATATTCTACATTTCTCTTAATTGCTGAGATAGTGGAGTTACAGTTTTTTGCTATAGTTGTGGAATTGTCAATTTCTTTAATTCTTTCATTTTGATCCTTCTTATAATTTGAGGCTCTATTATCAAGTTTAACATTCATGATTTCTATTTTTTCCTTGTAAATTTTACCTTTTATAATCATTAAATGTTTCTTTTTATATCTGGTATCACCCTTTGTATTGAAGTCTATTCCACTTAACAGTAATCTAGCTACTCTAGCCTTATGCTTATAGTTTGCATTGTATAATCTCTTACTATTTATTTGCAACCAATTTGCATTTTTATATTACAATGTGTCCCTCATAGGGTAGCTTGTTATTGAGTTTTTTTTTTTAAACTCTGTTAATGTCTGTCTTTTAATGGAAATATTTAGACCAATAACATTTAATGCAATTTTTATATAGTTGTATTTAGATCTACTGTTATTATTTTCTATTTGTCTCCTCTATTTTTTCTTTCTTTCTTCTCATTTTCCTGCCTTCTTTTGAATTATTTAAATAACTCTATTATTCCATTTTAACCTATCCATTGAATATTTTTGCTATTTTTGTATCACATTATAATCTACATAAACTTGTGTATCTATGTGTATCTACTTAGCATTAATATGGTACCACTTCATTAAAAATGCAACAACTTTATAACCAAATAGTTTCCTTTACCTTCATGCTCCACTGACATTATTATAGTTTTCATATGTATTACATCTATAAACATTACCCACCAGATAATAAGCTTTGTTTTAAACAGCGATACAATCAACTGGAAATATAGGATGTTTTGATCAAAGAACTCAATGCTTAAATTGGAGTTTCAGAGGGGATGGATTTACTGAGACATATATGGGAAAAAGATGGGTTAGTAAAAACCATTATCGGAGTTATGATCGGCAGGGAACTGAGAGAAGGGAGAGTGGATGGGTCATGTGAACACATATGTAAGACACCCAAAATGATTACAAATACTGGGAATGAGAGAAAGACAAGAAGCAAAGAGATAAAATCACCTTTAAATCACAGGAACTGACTAAATTGCAGTATATGACCATTATGGACTGTACTTTGTCTCTCCAAAATGTATACATTGAAACCCTAAACCCCTATGTGACTGTATTTGGAGACAAGGCCTTTCAAGAGGTAATTAAGGTTAAATGAGTTAATAAGAACGGGGCCCTAATCCAATATGAATGATGTCCTGATAAGAAGAGACACAGGGGATGCATGCACGTAGGGAAAAGGCCAGTGAGAAGATGGCCACTTGCAAGCCAAGGGGTCAGGCCTCAGGAGAAATAAACCCTTCTGACACCTTGATCTTGGCATTCCGGCCTCCAGAACCATGAGAAATAAGTATCTGTTGTTGAAGCCACCCAGGCTGTGGTGTTTTGTTATGGCAGCCCCAGCAGTCTGACCATACAACGACACAAACGAAGAGGCATGTATGGTTAGGTGGCATGAGCTTTAGAAAAGTTTGCATTTTTAAGGAAGAAGGAAGAAAAAAGGAAACACAAGAAGCACACAGTGAGCAATGAGGGATTCAGCATCACTTCCTGGTGAGTGACTTAAAATGTAGTGACTTAAAAAACCATCTCAACTTGAGAGTACTACAGTGGAAACTGTACCCCTGAGGGAGAGCGCGGTTTCAATTGATGGAACTGGTGACCATTTAGAAAAGGCAAGTATTCGATCGAGTGTGTTCACCTCACGTGTGCTCCAACGGGCACAATGAAAGGGTGACATGCCTCTGTTGACACATATTCCCTTGTCTCTAATATCTACAATTCTTTCACCCTTCTCTGCAAATCTGTACCACTTTCCCCTATTAACTTGCAGTGGTTTTCACTGGCACAGTTCTCCACCTACTGTAGGATCATGTTTTCTGCTGACTGAGCAACAGTAATAAATGCCTATTGATCTACCTCATTTTACTTTTCCTCTCAT
Organism: Eidolon dupreanum; assembly: GCA_028627145.1. NCBI lineage: Eukaryota > Metazoa > Chordata > Mammalia > Chiroptera > Pteropodidae > Eidolon > Eidolon dupreanum. The sequence continues at coordinate 69,548,626 of CM053514.1, forward strand.
TTTAATTTATAATTATTTAATTAAATATTGATCTATTATTTTTTAATGTGTATAAACTTCTGTCACTGTTTAAAATTTAAGAACACCAATTTCTGCATCCAAAACATATTATAAAGCTACAGTAATCAAAACAGAATGGTAGTAGTGGAAAGACAGATTGATAAGCCAAAGAAAGAGTAGAGGGTCAAGAAATAAATCCGCACAAGTATGGTCAAATGATCTTCAACAAGTATGTCAAGAATACATCATGGAGAAACGATAGTCTCTTCAGCAAATGGTGGTGGGAAAACCAGATATGCACATGCAAAAGAATACATTTAGACCCTTATCTTAGATCATCCTCAAAAATCACTCAAAATAGATTTAAGACTTAAACATACTTGAAGCTATAAAATTCTTGCAAGAAATCAGGGGAAAACTTTATACCATTGGTCTTGGCTATAATTTCTTAGATAGGACATTAAAAGCAAAAATAAACAAGTGAAACTACATCAAACCAGAAAGCTCCTGCTAAGCAAAGGAAACAATCAACAGAGTAAAAAGGCAACCTATGGAATGAGAGAAAATATTTGCAAACCATATATCTGACAAGGAATTAATATCCAAAATATATAAGAAACACAATGCAATAGCAATAAAAGAAAAAATAAATTGGTTAAAAAATGGGCAAAGGACCTGAATTAAAAAAATCCATAGATGACATCTACATGGCCAACAGGTATATGAAAAGAAGTTCAACATCACTAATCAGGGAAACATAAATAAAAGTACAATGAAATAGCACATCTTCCCTGTTAGGATGGTCATTATAAAAAACTAGAAAACAACAAGTGTTGGGGAGGATGTAGGGTAACTGGAATCCTTGTGCACTGTTTATGGTTATGGAAAAGGGTACAGCCACTACAGAAAGCAGTAGGGAGGTTCTTAAAAAAATTAAATGTAAAACTACCATTTGATCAAGCAATCCCACTTTGAGTATTTATCCAAAAGAATTGAAATCAGAATCTTCCAGAGATATCATTACTCTCATGTTTACCGCAGCATTATTCACAACAGCCAAGAGGTGGGAGCAACCATTCATATATCAACCACTAATAACTGAATGGATAAAAAAAATGTGGTATATACATACAAAGATCATTTAGGCTTAAAAAAGAAGGAAATCCTGTAATATGACAGAAAAAGTTGGATGACTGGGTAAGTGAAATAAGCCCTTAGCACAAGGATAAGTACTGCATGATTTCACTTATACGAGGTATCTTAAGTAGTTAAACTCCAAGAAACAGAAAATAGAATGGTGATTGCCAGGGGTTAGGAGAAGGGGAAGTGGGAGGTAGCTGTATAACAGATATAGAGTTTCAATTATGCAAGATGGAAAAATTCTAGAGATCTGCTCTACAACAATCGCATAGAAAACAATACTGCACATACGTATACATAAAGTCTAAGAGGCTAGGTTTCATGTTATTCATTCATTCATTCATTCATTCATTCATTCATTCATTTATACCACAAAAACATCTGAGAACACTGAAGGAAAATACCATTGCTGATATTTTGTCCCATTCTGTAGGTTGCCTTTTCACTGTCAAGTTTCCTTGCTAAGCCAAGGCTTTTAGGTTCCGTAGTCCCATTTGTCTAAAACATGCTTTTATTTTCGTATCACCTTGAATATTTTGGGGCATATATTACAGAATACACGAAAACTACAGAGCCCTTAGAACTTACAAAACCTTTTCAATGCTGCCATATTTTACTAAAGTAGACACAGACCCGGAGCCATTAAAAAATTTACTCTAGTTAAGATTTACTCTAGATTTTACTCTAGTACTATTTTTAACCCTAAAATTCTAGGATCTACCTCTGAGATTGGTACTTGTTCTACTGTACCATGTCATTTTTTCTTTTTTGAATTACCTTAAATAAGGCCATTTTATTCTCCACTTAATAAAATTAAAGCATTCTGGCACCAATTTCAGCATCGATTAATATCTTGATAAAATGCAAATGAAAATAGATATTGTGATTATAGACTTATAGAATAGTCTCAGTATGAAAAAAACTACTTAAATTCAGAGAAAATAAATGATTTTTGTGTGTTTTTGTGGTGGTGGTGGGAGTTGGTGGAAGAAATCTGAATACAGGAAATTAAAACATGTAAAAAAAATTATAAAGATATCTTTCTTTGGTTTCCTCAGGAAAGGGAAAGCATAAAAAACGTTCAAGTGAAACATTATAAAAAATTTCTGATTTTAAAGTTGTAGATCATTAAAACACATTCAGATGGGAGCTTGTGTTACATAATAAAGATGACTTTCATTTTCAAGAAATATGATTATTAGAGTAAAAAATTACCTTTCGATGTTGATTATACTCAGTACTGCCTGGCAGTAGTAAAGATATCGTTTGATGTCACTCTCATTTTTCTTCATGTCTTAGATGAAAGTCAATGGTTCTGAATCCTTCCGCTCTCATTTTCACAAATGCTTCCACAAATTAGGCTAAGGAATGGCAAATGTTTCTGGAAGGAAAAAAAAAAAACCAGGCAAACCTTTTAGGTTGATTTATTTCTCACCTACAACTACAGTAATTCTTGTGAGACTTATATCTACAGTTATTTTGTATGATATATATACATATAGAAACAGAAGGAAAAATACCACATGATTTCACTTAGGCATAGAATCTAAAGAAGTCAAATTCATAGAAGCAGAGAGTAGAAAGATGGTTACCAAGAGCAAGAAGGTGGGAGAGATGAGATGTTGGTTAAAGGGCAGACAATTGCAGTTAGGTAGGATGATTAAGTTCTAGAGATCTAATCTACAGCGTGATGTCTGTAGGTCATGATACCACATCATACACTGGAAATTTGCTGAGAGTAGATCTGAGGTGCTCTCGTCATACACATGTGTGGAAGGAGCCATATGAGGAGATAGGTATGTTAATTAGCTTGGCTATAGTAATCACTTCACTGTGTGTGTGTCTATCAGAATATCGCGTTGTTCAGCTTAACGATTTTTATTAAAACTATGAATAGTTTTAATAAACCATTTAATAAACCATCGAGGGATGTTGTGAATACCATGGACTCAGCCCTGGCTACTTAGGAAGGGGCACAATTGAGCAGAGAGCAAATGTTAAACTGATCCTACTTCTCTGCCCACTTCTTTTCAGAGAACAGGGTGAAACCCAACGTCTGGGAGAACAGAGTTTGTAAACTCTATGTGAGCTGCCTGCTGGGTGATCCTCGACAGTACCCTGGGAAGAAACTCTTCTGCTTCGTGCAGCTGCTGCACCCCAGCAAACGGGGCTCCCTGCCAGCACTGGCTTGGCTCAAGTGAACAGGTTAGCTCTGGCACCCCAGAATATCATTGAACAGATGTGCAATTGGCAAGGCAAGTCACTTAATACACACCACCTACAGATGGAGAGTTGATGGTAAGCACAGAATCAAAAAATTAGGGAGGAAAACTATCAGGATTCACTGAAACATATAAATGCATATTTTATGTTTATCTGTATATCTATATCATTATCTACATATATTTGGGAGATAAGAAAGAAGAAAAAGGTTTTCTCTTTTCCTCTTTATGACAGGGGAAGTGGCCTAGATGTATGCACTCATCTCTAATCTGAATAAAAGATGTGAATACATTTTCAGTGATAAAGCATATTTTATGTCAAAGAGCACTGCCTTATCATTCATACATTTATCCTAGGGAAAATGAATCAAACTTCCACTTAAAATTCAGTGTATGTGGTAGAAATTTTAGAATTGATGACCATCAGAATTTTCTGCAAATTATAAATCTTTCATTGGGATTGGCATGCTATTTCTGGTCATTATAGTACCTCTCTCCCCTTCCCCTTTTTCTTAAAAAACAAGAAAAAGATTTGTGAAGACATAGCTGACTGAATTACTCATTCTGAAAGCAAGTCTACTGAACAGACTGTGTTACCAGCACATCTTCTCAAAGGTCACGTCGTGTGACAGAGACCAAACTCCCAGAAACAAGAATTTCTGTGGCCGAGAATGTGAATATCCTTAGAAGCCTGATGGCATAAAAATACTGTTTTTCATCTATTGACAGTTGACATGTTTATCACGGTTTTGGCAATGGTCCAAGTGATGAAAAATTATATTTCTTTTGCTATGTCAACACAGAGCGAAGCACATAATAAATGTTCAATGAGAAATATATTTATGAGAAAATATTTGTTTTCATTAGTGATAAATATATAAAAATGAAACCACATAAATTGTGTAAACTGTACCACTCCCCCACCAAAAAAAAAAAAAAGCAAAACCCACTAGAGTTCCTAGCCTTCCTCGCATCCAGGAGTACCATATGGTATACTTTTGTCCAAGAAGATACAAGTAGATGTGTGAGTGAGGTTTGTAGGAAATTTTTGCTTTCTGGTAAAAGGTGCAAATATGACTAGTCCTTGCCTTTAGCTCTTCCTCCTGCCTTGAAGACCTGTGATGCTAGAGGCTAAGCCGTTGTCCTGGGACTACGAAGAAAAGGCTGAATGACTGCAGAGTAGTCAGGCCTGGTCCTTGAGCCACTGAACCCAAGTGAGAGGCTTCCTAACTTCTGATGGTCTGCAATGTGAAAAAATAAAGCTCATGTTTTAAAATAACTGTTAGGTTTTATCTTTCTTATAGTTTAATGAATTTGTGATTGATACAATGACATAAGTTGTGAACAAAAGTTGTCAGTTCGATCGAATGCACTGAAAATATATTAATGAGGGAAGAGATTTTTGGTTAAGCAGCATCTGGTAAAGAACAGAATAAAAGTTTTTTTTTAAAAAAAAAGAAAAGAAGGAATTATAAGGGTAATGAAATAGATATGCCTGACCCTTTGGGTTTCTCGGCTTCAGCTGCCTTGGCTTCAAGTTCATCATTTAGTCATTTAGACTAAATGACCTCCAAAGCTCCCTTTATTTCTATAAGTCTATGATTATAATAATAGTTCTATTTTTTCCCTGAGTCTGGAAGTTTTATAAATGTAGGGACATTGATTCTTAGATGTGAAGGAGAAAGTGTATGTGGCCTAAGTTTTCTTCATAAAATCAATGAAAGTTGAATAGAAGAATCACTGAGAGCCAGTGAAGGTCAAGTTGAAGTTGTGCAACATGAATTATTTATGGACTAGGACAGCGCCGTTCTGGTCTTCCTCCAAAAGTGCTCTTCAAGGAAGACCAAAAGTGGAGGGGTGAACCGCAGAGAGAATTCTTTGACAGACTCAGCTGAAAAAAAGAATCAAAGCACAGGATGCAAGGGTATGTACATAACAACAATGAATAAAAGGTATCAGAAATATCTGCAAGTAGCATCTAAAGTTTTATAAAAAGCAAATTATTTGGCAGTTGAGAGAACAGTGTTAGAAGTAAGAAAAGCTTATTGTGATATAGTTTATAGTTCTTTTTCATACATTCAGATGAATGAAGAAAGGGTAGGTAGTATAGTATTTACAGACTTTATTTATTTAACATGAATATATACATGGTGTTTAACAAAAGCCCAGTACCATTGACAAAGAAAACATAAAAGTAATTGATTCTGGTTTTGCTTCTTTGTTCTCCACCAAAGAAACTTATTTTTTTTTAAAGTTTAAATTCTATATTAATAAAAAATAATCAAAGAGCAATATCACAGAAAATATACTGAGTATATTAAATCACTTTTTTCTTTTTTCTAAGCCTAAGTTCATTACACAGGAGTAGTCAAAGATTTTAATCATTCATTCTCAGAAACTCTTGAAATCTGAGAGATTGTGGTAAATGGAAATATTGTTTTAATACTGGTAACAATTAAATGTTTTAATTTGTAAAACGTTGGTGGATCTCCCTAGGAAGGCCCCCTGTTGGAAGGCTATATGGTGGATGGTTCAAATTTGATTTCTACGTGGAGAAATCAGTGTGATTGTAATAACTGTGCCAACCTCCCTTGAGTTTAGACTGGTGCTTTCACAAGTATGTCATAGGAGGAATGCCGAAGAATAAATCTGCACGGTTCCGAGCTCAGGTCATGGGAAGTCTTGTAGTTTCCACCTTGCTCTCTTAGATTGCATTATAACTGCAGTTTTTTTCTGAATTCTTATGGTTTGATATATTATATTTGCATAAGCTTTTGGTTAAAAATACTTCCTAATTTCCATTGTAGTTTGCTCTGTAACTCATATGAGTTATTTAGAAATGTGCTGGTTAATTTCTAAATATATGGAGAATCTGCAGTTTTTTATTGTTGAAGTCTAACCTATTTTTCTGTAATCAGAGAATACTATGTAATTTAAATTCTTTGTTTAATATCCCAGAATGTGTTGATTATGGTTAATGTTTCATGTGATTTGAAAAGAATGTGTTTTTGGCAACTTATAAACAGAGTACTATATATAATTTATTTGAATTTTGTTAATCATGCTATTAGAATCTTTTATAGCCTTGTTGAAATTCTGTTTCATCGAAAAGTCTCCCAGTATGACTGACTGTTGGTTTAATCAGCTATCCTTTTCTGTCAATCTGTTGTTCATAGTTTCCAAATCAAGTCCAAATTTAGGACTATTTCCTCTTCTTGTCAATAAAAACTTTTTTCTTTAGGAAATGTCCTCTTTATCTCCAGTGATGTCTTTTTCATTCCCTCCAGAACAAGCTCCTTCTGGGACTGGACTAAGCAGGGGTGGGCAGTGAGTAAGTCCATCTTCTAGTCATGTGACTCAGTCTTTCCCTTGCATGCATCTCCATTTATTCCTTACTCATCTTACCTACACTTTCTGGTCAAACTTTTCTCTGTTTTCGGACTTTTAAAAAAAATTTTATTTTATTAGTTTCAAGTATACAATGTATGGTTAGACATTTACATAGTTTATAAAAGGTGTTCTGAAAAGAAACCTTTCCCACATACTTCAAAAATCACCTCATGTTTTCCATTTGTGTTTACATGATTGAAAACATTTTTTAATTTACCCTTTAATAGATAATTCTCCTTCAAATTCCATTTAAATGACATTTCTTCTCATGTGTGAAAATGGCAATCCTCTACCTATTCTCTTTACAAATAACCGTACACTTCGAATGAAGGTATTTCAAATAAAGCATATGACTTCTCAGAAGAATTAGCTCAAACTGAAACTATGGATCAACCCACAATCTGATACTGCAATGAACCATGCTTACTTGGTAAATTAAGTATTAAATCTAATATGGCTTTTCTACAACTAAATTATAAGTAGAATCATTACCTAAAATGAAAAATAAAACTCAAAAAAACAAATTCTATTGAATTACTAAATATTCCTGATGAACGTGAAATTGTGAAGTTACAATAAGGCAGTCATTTCATCCCTGGTCAAGGCATTTCAGAGCTTACCAGATCTTGAATATATTATAGCCAATGTCTATTTTTTAATATTTCCTAATTGTGTGGTAGGAGATGCTTCTGTAACTTGAAATATGTTTTTACAGCATCTTGGAGAACTTTTTATATTTTGAGGATTCGTGAGCACACATATTTGAAATAGGCAATTGTACACCTTTACTTTTATTATCTTTTCTTCGCCATAAATATCAGATGCTATAATTAAAGAAAGGCATGAAACTGGAGTACAAAATAGATGGTGTGTCTCCCAAAAGTACAACTTTGAAAGAAAAAAAAAATCCTTGTAAAGCGACGGGAGCGTAGTTGGTGATTATGTGCTCTGGGGTGGTTACACAGCAGAATGATGGGGATTACAAATTTGCTTGCTCTGGCAGGAAGGATATGCCTATTAACAGAAACCAGCTGTTCGGAAAAAATGCTATGCCCAAAGTAGTGAAAGGATGTCTTAATTTAGCTCTGAGCCACATTTATTACTACAGCAAAAAAAAAAAAAAAAATTACAGAAACTATCAGCTCTATTCGATTAATAATCTTCTTGTGAATTTATACAACACAAAGGAAATATCAAGAATAGTTCATCTGAAGTGAATCAATCTCCATGGTTTAAAAGCCCCTTTGTTCCACCACACAGTATCTCTAGGCTTTCTAACTCATTATTTTTCTTCCAGGCCTGTGGGAGGAGGGGATTGAATCAATGTAGTGGAAAATGTTTGTATTCTCCTTTTTAGAGCGAACAGCAGACTGGGGAGGTCACTTAGAACCCTCCCTTGGAAGACAAGCACTGAGAAAAGATCAATGCATTTACGATTAACTGAGCATCAGTTAATCTCTACTTTCCTCACTTTGATTTGTGTGCAAATATCAGGTTTCTTCCTAAATTTAAGTGAAGTTACATTGTGACTTTAAAACATAAGGTTTGTGAAAAAAGTATTTAACTCAATGATGTAAAATGCATGAAGATAGAAAAAGATCATATTGGAATATGTAGGGTCCAGAATATACAGGTCTTACATGAAGATCTGAAATGTCTTCATTTCCAGATTGAGCTCTTTGAATTTTGGCATCTACTATAACGTAAGGATTTTTATGGAGAACCTATTAAAGGCCAGATGAACTAGTCAGTGCTGTTCATACGAGAGTCAACAAGACAGACTTCCTCTTGAAATTTGGTTGACACGAAACAATCAATGATTACAGAATAAGTGGTAAACACTATGAAGATACTCTGAGAAAGAGCACTAAACAGAGCCAGCAGACTCAGGCTTGGGTGTGCTGTGCATGTGCAGGTGCATGCATGTGTGTGTGTGCTCATGTGTGTGTACACATGTGCACTCTTCCACAGGAAGGAGACACTGAAATCAAGAATTGAAATACTGATTGGACGTATTCCATTTAACCTAGTGGGTAATGCAGGGAAAGGCATTCCAGGGAAGGACATTAGCATGGGCAGAAGCTTCTGAGGAAATGAACACATTATTCATTTCTCTTTTAGAGAGTGGGAAAGGACTGGGCTATGATTGAGGCCAGGAGGCGTGCAGAGGGCAAGTCGAGAAGGGCTTCGTGAGCAATGCCAAGAAGTTTGAACTTTACCCTAAGAATGAGGGGAAAATCGAAGTGTTGTGAGCAAAGGAATGATGTTAGATTTAGAATTAGAAATTAGAAATTTCAGTGTAGGTGGTCGGAGCATAGGTGAAGCTTCGACCTCCTGAGACCTTGGAGGTCAAGGACTAATCTTGAAACACTGTTAAATATCCAGAACTGAGCATATTGTCTGGAACATTGGTTAAATTTGATAAATATTTTTGAATGGCTGAATAGATACATTAATAATAATAATAATAAATAATGATAAATATTTTTGAATGGCTGAATAGATACGATAATAATAATAATAATAATAATAATAAATAATAATAATAAAATACCACCTGCAGCTACTCTAATCACCTCTCTTCTGCAGACTTGATGTAGAAGTTGGGATATCGCCTGACTCCCACCTACATTATTCAGCTTACCCCATACCTCAGTATTGCGCCTGATGAAGCTCTCAAATATCTCAATTGTTGGTTTTTCTAAACCACAAATTTAGTAAATGACAAATATTTACTGAAATTCTAGAGTGCATGTCAGTGTGCCCAGTGTGAGAGCAACGTAAAGACAATTGTGCTGGGTCTTTATCATCGAGTAGTTTATAATCTCACCTCTCTTCCTCTGTAAACAGAGTTTTCCTAAATCTTGAATCTAACTTTTTATAATTGAATGGAATTTTTATCCCATCAAGGTAATTAAGAAACTATCATCTTTATTCAATATTTTATTGTATCAATTTTCTAACCATTCGAGGCACTTGGTATTGTTTTATTCTCATGAGTATTTGCCAAATCTCTATTTTAATGAAAAGAAATATTTCTCTTTAAGTTTACTTCATGAATAAATCAATCATTTAAAACTTGATCATATTTTGCTATTCATGGCATACCGCTGCATGCTCAATATTAGTTCCATTATTTGTACCATATTAAAATTTTATTTTAACAGATGGCAATTGACAACTCTGCAATTGCAGAGAGAAAAGACTATATTTGTTTTTGCCATTTCGATATACACAAACTTGGTTCACCTTATACATAAATAAGCTAAAAGTTCTTCCACAATCTTAAATTCTGTTCTGGTCCTTTTGGATTTCTTTTCCACAGAGTTTTCTTAACTGCTCTATAGACTCCTAAGTTTGAAAGTAACTGAGATCTTTATGACATAATATTTTGGAAAGATTCTTTGATGCTTTTTTTTTGTACTGCTTCTGTAGGTTGTATTAGATAAGAGAAAAAAAAGTATTAAATGTATAGATATGGAAATTGTGAAAGGACAATGATATTTTTCACTTAAACTTATATTTTATTTTTATTTTTTATTGTTTTATATTAGTTTCAGGTATATAAAAGAATGATTAAGTGTTACAATGAAAGATTGCTTCTAATTACTTTTTTGACTCTTCCTTTTCGATGTATGAGGTCAATTAGCAAGTAAATCTGTAGTTTTAGATGTACCGTACAAGCTAAGGTTTTTAATGCACAATACTGTGAAAATTCAAATTTTCCATTTTCTAGATTGATACAAAATTATCTTTATTTTAGAAATTTAGTTAATATGACTAGACTGTATATTGTAAGCTCACTATAAATTTTTGAATGTTGGATGCTTAAGGTTTGCCCATTTCAGTAATTTTTTTTTTTTGCATTCATTTTCTTTTCAAATAAAAGGAAAGAAACATTTAAATCTGTAAGAAAATTACATGGTGCATTCATGGCTCTTATTTTCTGGACCAATTTAAAGTGTTTTTCAGCTATACCATTAAATAAGCATTAAACACATTTTATGAATTGAAAAAGAGTTCAAAACTTTATATGCTCAGATGACATACAGGAGACTTTTTTTTTTCTGGGTAAAAAATCCTGATGGGCTTTTTATATGGGCACAAAGAGGACGAGACCATTTGAGAGTCTGGGGTTCGCCATCGTTCTTGCTCTGAGGTGGAGCAAGGCATTGTCTTGCTAAAGCCTGAGGAGCCTCACTTTCCTCACGGGGTATCAGCACATCTGCCAGGAGTCTCTGAGCCAGTTTTATGGGAATATCGACAGAGGGCAGCATATCGCCCTTGCTGCACTAATTTTTAAGGTTTTGGGTGCTTTTCAAAGCTCTACCTCCATCTCCTCTCTCCTAAATTCCTGGTACAATTCTGTCTAAAGGAGAAGTGCCTCTTGGAGAGTCTCCACGTGGTCTGTCACTGTTGCTGTACGTATCCCTCAGGATGTTAGAGCTGAATAAAGAAAGTTACAAAATACACCTTTTCCCACCTGCAAATGTTTGAATACTGGACAAGTATTCTTAATTCAGTTGCGTTAGAAAGATCAATCATCAGATAATGACATACCACCTTTTCCTCAATCAATAGCCAGATAGCTTACTTACACATAATATAATTCCTAGGCAGCTTCAGCTTTTACATGATTGACCCCCTCATTCACAGACATTGCCAAATTCCTCCCAGGGGCTGGGATATATAACCTTCCCTGTGTTTACTTCTCTACTTATGCTCCCTCTGTGGGAGCCAAACATTTTAAGTCCCTTGTTCGATGTAGGAAAATATAAAATCAGAAATGTGATTCTTCCTTTAAAAAAAGAACCCGCTTTAATTAAAGGGGAGGTAGGAAGTTTCCTGGGGGGAAATACTTGCATATGCGGTTTCTGTCTCATAAATTCCTCCTGAGTGCTTATAAGAAAGCTAAAACCTCGACCTAATAAAGAAAACAAAACAAAGCAAAATAAAACTGAAACATTGGTTGTGTAAGCACATTTGAAGGGAATTTTTCAAACAAGCTTAAACTTCACTATCCTCTGCCTTTGGGATGGTGGTGATCTATTTCTCTGTCGTGTTTACCTGCCAGTCAATGTAAAGAGGGAAGATGTGCCTGTTGTCACTTCACTTCGATAACTGAGGAAGGTCTTAGAACATGACAGTGGAGGAAGGTGTGATGGCGTACAATGTGCTCTTACAGTTAAAAAAACAGATAGATTTAACTTAAATAAACTTACTGTTGTTTTAATTATACCCCACCTCAAAGCTAAGTTCTCCATTTTGTATCCATACAAAACCTTAGCAGAATTTTCAATATTTAAGAAGCAGCTTGGTTTTCTGTCTCTGGCCTGCAGATGTTAAGAATAAGCTTGAAATGCTTCTGACAGCTTCAAATACAAATCATAACATACAACTTAATTCATATTTTAACTCATCCCTCCAAGCTTTCATAGGAGTTCACTTTATGAAAATATATGGATTTCAATTTCCTTTAAAACGTACGCTAAATACACCTTCTCTCATGTATGTGGCACACTTATTCCCTGGAAGAAGGTATGGCCCACAAATCATATATGATCTTGAATTTGGATACTTTGTTATGGTCTAACATCCTCAAGTGGGTAAAAGGGAGTATTTCATTTGTATCTGAGCCTCCTTGATACTTCTGAAGTCATGTTATACAAGTAGCTAACTTTTTTGACAGTGTGAAGGAAATAATGATGATGATGCTCCTATGATAACAAACTTTAAAACAACATACTTTCGAGCAATTATTATGTAACAGGCATTCTGCTAAGAGTTTTCTGCCTATTGTGTCATACAAAAACCTTTTGAAGAAATGTAACCTGTTGGTTTAATGGGCCAAATTATAAAACCCTAAGAGTAGGAGACATATCTGTTTTGTTTGACTGTTCCTATCCCAGTGTCTGACAAAGACTGTGCTCGATTAATATTTAATTATTGAATGACTATTGTCACCTCTCTTTTACAGAGGAGATGAAGTATCTGAGAGGTTGCATAATTTACCCAGAGTCACACAGTTTATAAGTGCTGGAGCCAGAATAATTGATTTTGAAGCTTTGTTTATTATGCTCTATTGCCTTGCAACACTAATGTATAAATGTAATTTGGGTCTTAAAAGGCATATAAAATCAGAAGAGTGGAGACTTTTAAGGGTTTGCAATCTAGAGGCACAAAAAAGTTGATCTCAGATAGCCAACATGCAGTTTCCTCTCACATAAGCTAGTCTACATCCATTCTCACAGGACATAAAACACCAGATCCTGACAGTATTTAGCTAATAACCATGGCCTAAATTCAGTGGGAAATGGACTTATTCAGCCCATGTCAAGGGGATCTGTCCGTGCTGTTGCTGAAATACTCTAAATCAGAGTGGTGGCTATTCTTTAGTAATTATTCAAGACTTCTGCCATGGAAAGCTTACAACTATATGTAGAACAAAATATTTTCTCAGCCGTGAATTTCTCAATGCCTTCCCCTAGACCTAAGGCATATCGGTAAGTATAAAATTTTATTCCAGTGATTTAGTTTGTTAGTTATATATTCACCCTCCACTTCCTCAGGCTGCACTCTTTTCTGTGAGAATTCAAACTCCTGATAGCCCCCCGAGTTTCTCGCTGACTTTCATCCCCTTGGCACCTGTCCATCTCCCATTACACAGTCAGTAACTCTCTTTCAAATCTTTTGACTTCTCTTGATTCTAGTGAACACAAAAACACTCTAGGGAAAAACGTCTTAAAAGTTGTGTGCCTTCTACTGAGATCCACATTGATTCTGGACCTGAAAACTTCTAAAACATATGCTTCCCCATTTAGAATTCAGAATCAGTGCGAGATTCTTATCAGAGTATGTGCCATGGTAATAGTCTGACTAAAATGCACTTCATAAATTTGAAGAGGAATAAAAACTGGGAATGTACATTTTTTTTTTGTTTTAAATTCTACTGTTTTTAAAAGAGAACTATGTCCCTAACTTTTGTGAATATATTGTGCTATGAATAACTAGCTCTCCCAGGACATTAAAAAAAAAGAGATTAAATGTCTTTGGAAGTTTTCTTTAAAATAAGACCAAATGTTTGTTGAATCTTGGTGCTGATGTTATTAAACCTAGTGGCTCCTTGGGTACTGAAAAGGCATACCTGGCAGAGAAACATGGGCCTAAGACTTCTGTTTCTAGTAATAGTGCACGGGAGCCCCGTCGTCCCACCCCTTGCCCCCCAAATGTGTAATGGGACAACCACAGGTTCTGCCCGGCACAGTCACCATCCATAGGATTGCCCTTTCTGCGTACTCATGGGGAAACTTTTGTTCCCAGAATTTAAAACATTCATGTAATTCATCAAATTAACTGGGGAGTAGTAAACCCCCAAATCAGTCTTGTGTACGTGTTGCTGTCTTGATTCATTTTGTCCGGGACCTGGTGAAACTAAGAGAAGCTAATTGTTGGGGTATCAGGCCTACAGAAGATTTAGCAAATGAATAGTGTATAGTACATATAGAAAAATAACAGAAGCTTGAGAATTCCTAGACAGCCATTAAAAAAAAAAAAACAATGAGAGATTAAGATACAGAAAATTCATTCTGAAGCATTCACTTTCCATTTTAAATGAGTATTTTACAAAATTTTAGGATTCCAAAGCAGCTTAGTGTTAGACTGAGAGGAATAATTATAGATTAATTGAAAATCTTTGACTATGCTAATTACTTATTATAATCCTGAGGGTTTTGTTTGTTTGTTTGTTTTGTTTTTGTTTTTTAAATTACTTCTCTTCCCGGGCTTTAAAACTATTTCAGTCATCTCTGGTAAAAGGTAAAAGGTATGTAGAGAATATGAGACATTTAATTAATTTTCTTAATGTTTGTGGCTGGAACTCTGTATTATTTACTCTTCGGTATCATTTTCCCCCCATTATCTTTTAAAAAATAAAAACCCTAAAGTTTTAGCTGGAAATATGGCTTACTGGCTAGAGATGACATTCAAGGAGATGAGAGCCACAAAACGGAAGGCACCTGGTCCCTGAATGATCCAAATGGCCTCATGGAGCACCAATATTTATTCTCTTTTAGTATATTACCTTGGGTGGTATCCTAGCTGATATAGTGTTGGGGTACCATTTGTGTAAGAAATTATTTTGTCCGTCTTTGATTCTTAGACTTTAATTCGTTTCAGTTCAATATTTAGCAAGAAGATAATAGATATCCATCTACTTCCAGCTAAGATGGAATAATAAAGACTCGATTTACTTTCCCTCCTAAAACAACCAAGAAAACCAGACATGATAGGTAAAACAAAACAAAACAAAACAAAACAAATGGTTTTTTGAGACAATGGACATCAGGCCATCTCTGAGAGATGGGAAACAAGTGAGGTGAGCCCTGTGACTTGTCCCAGCTTGCTGCTTTAGGGAACTTCCAGGTGCTGCTGTAGGAGAGGATCATAGGCAGAGCTGAATGTTGACCCTGAGTTGGGGAGACCTTATCGAAGAGTCCAGAGAGATCGAGGTGGCTAGAGTTTGCAGGGCAAAGGACCAAAGAGGAGACACGCACACATACACACACCCTCAAATTTGCAGAGGGTTCCTCTACTATATTCTAGATGAGTAATATTGGCATATTCATAGAAGGAAACTATCCAAGAAGAGAGAAAGAATCCCCCCAAAACAGAGCCAAGGATAATACCTGCTCCCACTAGCCAAAACAGAAAACCTTATGATCACAAGTTTCTAATAGAGAATTCAGAAGTGTCTTGACTGAGTAGGAGGGTATTTTGCCCCTTGACTATAAACACTGCCCTTCTCTCCCCTAGTGAATCTTAAAAACCATGCCCGAAAGGATCAAACCATTTCCAACTAAAGTAACCATGTCCCAGAACAAAGCTCAAGAATATTTATAGGAATGAAAACACCTTCAGTATTCAACAAGAATAAAATCGGTCTGGCATCCAATCAAAAGTCACTAGCCATGCAAACAGGGAGGGACATATAAATAAGGAGAAAAATTCATTGAAACTGACCCATGTGTTTGAAATAGCAGAGAAGAACATTAAAGCCATTATTGTAAATGTGTTCCATATATTGAAAAAGTTGAGCAGAAACAGAGGAAATGTAAAAAAGACCCAATATGTAGTCAGTTGCTGAATAAATTATCCTGGACTGGATAGAAGGCTAGAGGTGGGAGCAATAAATGAGGCTGGATATTTATCCAGGGTAACCAGAGGCAGACTGGGTGAGGTAGAAACTAGAATTTTAACAGAGGGGAAACCAAGATCTCAAACTGGAACAGAGATTCTCTACCTGAGATCATGCAATTCCTAGCAGACTATTTCCATATCTTCACACCTTCAAGTTAGCTACGTTAGTTCTTTAGATGTACATCTCTTTATACACTTAGTTTTGCAAGTTTTATATAGATGACAATAAAAGCAGTTGAAAGTATGCTTTTGATAATCGTGATGACTAAGATACAATCAGGTAGTAGCATAACTCTTTGGTGACATTGATACCACTTTATCCTCAAGCAATCCTCTAAAGTAATCATTTTATCTGCTGGGCAGCATTTCTTAATTGAGGTCTGGATATCCATGTGACTTTCTGATGCATTTTGCATACCTTTAAAGTTCTCGGTTTCTAAATTAGTGCTCTAGAGTGTATTGCTGACCATTAGTCTTTCTCGAATGATTCTATGTATGAGTTAAGTGGAAAATACAACTTACGTGTTAGAAATTTAACATTTTACAAGAGAATAAATTGTATTATGTTTGTGATGTTAACAGAATATCATTTGTTTTTTACAGTTTATTGAAAGTGTTCAGAGAAGTGACAATTTTCCATTTCGAAGCTGGAATGGAAAAGTTTAGAAAGAAACCACAAGAACACACTGAGAATTCAGGTTTTGTGAAGCAGAAGAGGATTATTCTAATTAGATTATTAGAGTCGCAAAATGACATATTTCAGCTGCAGAAGAAAAGCGATTTTTTGATGCTCAGAGCATAAATGGGACAAAGTAAAATGTTTATCCTTAAGACGTAAAAGAGAGAAGCCAAATTTAACTCAGACAGTTCAAAGACCATAACTGAGTTTAGAGGAAGATAATATATATCTTCTATCTTATTTCATAAAATTTCTGTTTATACTGAGCAAAGATAGTAAACTGGAAAATTTATTGTGATTATTTTAGCGGTCTTTTTTTTTTTTTTTTTTAACAGCAGCTATTACATTATCTGGGTCATATGTTACAACTGGGATTTTGGTTTTCTGTATGTAGAGAGAGATACCTTTTCTTGATCTGACTTGCCCTTTGGCCTATTAGCAGCCTTTATTATCTCTTGATAGTTGATGAAATTGCACGCACTGGGCTAGTAAGAAGTAATTAGCATTTCTAGACCTTATCTAGAAAACAAATTTATAAAGTCACAATGAATAGTACAGAGCTCCAAATTAAGATGCCCATGAATATAGTAACTGTATGTTCAATAAGGAGAAAATGTTGAGTTTCAGTGGATATTTTTCTTCCTTTACAAAATAGGTCTGTGATATTTAAGTTATCCATACTTGGAGAAATTCTCAAGGATTATTACAGGGTTCATGCAGTAAATTATGAAAGAAACAAGACATTACAAATATATTTTTAAAGACATTACAAATATTTGATTGTAATATTCGATTTTTATTTTTGCATCCCAAATAAGCTCATTTCTTAGGTTACAAGGTTTTGGGTATTTCTGGCTATGTTTGCCTCTAAAAAAATCTAAATCCATTTTGACTTCTTCGCTAATAATTCTATGGAAGAAGAGCACTGAACATTTTTAGAGCTTTGTGACATTCACTGCCTTTATGATTTTGTCAATTCAAACCTTGAAAGCCTATAAATTTACATTTTACATCTGCATATCAAAGCGCTCATATCATCATCCTGTTTCTTAGGACTGGAATAGCCACAGAAAAGCATTGAGTACTAGCTTTAGAACAGATCCCTGCAGGATGAATAAATACCTTATGTCAAGAATGCAGGGTGAGAACTCTGCTAGAGAGCTGATTTCAGACACTTGGGAGTCACTACGCGGGTTGGTTTTTCCTGTGTGAGCATTAATCCACGACTTTAATCTGGCAAGTATTTGGGGCCATATGATGATTGGTTCTAGTTTATCTGCATATTTTGTGACACTACATTGTACTAACACACATACACTTGCACTTAGATGGTGAGTATTACTCTTGCTATGTCAATTAGGGACTTTTATATAACCACATTGAGATCTCTCTCTCATCTCTAGCATCTCTAGCATCTCTAGCCACCCCTACCACCCCCTCTCACTTTACTGCAGTGATTAAACAAGACTCCTCTTCCTTCCCAGGAGAAATCAAAGGGTTCTCAATGGGGAGACCAATTTATCCAGAAAAACCCAAAAATGTAGGTTGGAGGGATGAGGTCACTTGAAGAAGAGACAAAGTTTTCAGTTCTGAAAAAAACAGAGAAAAGAATAGGAACAAAGCTGGCCCTGGGATGGCAGCAGCCAAGCCAGACCCCCTGCTGGGCCACTCCAATGTATTGACCTGACTACTAACATTTTTCTCACCTGTGATTTCGTTCAATTCATTGCTCTGCTGTCTTTGCCTGAGTTGAGCAAAGATATATTGTTCTTTCTTCCAAAATTCCCTGTCTTCCTATAATCTTGTCTTTATATCATGTAGTGACAATTTTCTTTTCCAGATTACAGCAAGGTGACTACTGTTTGAGAGGAGTGATAATAATGATATCTTAGAGCTCTAATGAGCTTTCAACTTTTCCAAACAGTTCCATGTCTCTTAGTTATTAGCACGTTTAAATCATACAGGTTTTTTTGTTTGTTTTTTTAAATGGACGGTTGTTAGGATTTTCATTAGATAAAGGAAAAAAAAACAGTTGAACATAGATAACTGAAAATGCAGGTGGTAGAAAATAAGTTTAACTACTTAATTACACAAGGATATTAGATGTATAAGGAAAAAAAAGAAAACAAAAGAAAAAAAGCAGTGTAAGTTTCTTTAGTACATGGGTGGGGATACTTAAATTTCTAGGGATTTCTGCTCACTGATTTTTCTATGCCTTTGACCTATGTTCTTTTATGAATTTTCTGGTTTTTTTTTTTCTATTGTATTTTCTCAAAAACACTGCAAGATTCCTAGATTCCTGGTGGCACTATCAGCTTTTGGGATACACTCTAAGGTAGTTAAAAGGCAGAGAGTCTCTCATGAATAAATGAATACTTTTAGTCTCATTTAGCCAATCAGAAAGTTATGAGAAAAATTATAATGATAATATATTTGAGTTATGTTGTCCTGTATCATGAATCTCTAACTGTAAATTTTGGGGGGCGATTGTTTCATATTGAATTACTTTTTCTGAAAAATCATGTTTGGGACTATACAATCTATTAATAATTCCTTCTAGGTCTAATGGTTTGCAATAGTCTCTAACACTGTTTTCCGAATGGTGGTGGATTACATTTGTAGGAAGGCAAGCAGGGTAAAACTATAAAATTTGAATATTTTTTAAAAATTGAAATAGAGTTATGATATACTGTTAAATAAGCACTTGATACTCACTTTTTAACTGAAATAACTACAAGTACCTTAGTTAGCTCAAATGATGAACTGGTATATTATAAATTATTTGTCATTATATACTTTCTATATTTAATTATATGTAATTATATATAATTATATAGAATATTTTATATATTTTACATAAACCACATATAAATTATATAATATATTACGTATATGTATATTACATAATTATAAACTCTAAAATTGAGTTAAACAAGGCAAAGTAATAATCAATTTCCAAAATTTAATTTAAATTATGTAAATGATTTATTTAAAAGTGTTTCTCTGTGTTGGAGAACAACTGTTGAATGGGGCCAAATATGAATTCTAGGAGCCAGAGATTCCTGGGTATGGAAAGTTGTTTGAGATGCTCGTCTGCTTTGGAATGGTAAAAAATATGGTATTAGGTGACAGAAGGATTTGTTTTAAAAAAAAAATTAGTTCTAGCAGATGTCAGTTGATTGCTGATGTCCCAACTAAAAGTCAAGAAACTGAGATTCACTATGAAATACATATTTCTCTTTAATATTATTAAAAATTGATTTAATCTATTTAAAAGTTATTCATCGAATGATTAGTACATGAATAGTACTGTTTTTTGAGAAGGGAATACTAAAGAAATGCCAGGTGTGGTTACCATCCTTCTCTAACATTTTGAGAATAATTTGGAAGAGACAATTTATTTAGTTCAAATAGTTGTTTAGCAAGGCACAACATAATTTTGTTCAAATGTATGATATAAGCAATAATTCAAGTAGAGATCAATTATTTCTGGGAAAGAAAAAAATTTTGGAGAAAATGAAATGAGCTTCGATTGACTTGAAAGAAACGGATGGATTGGGCCTAAGCATTTAAAAATTTCAATTTAAGTATAGTGAGCATCGTAAGCCAATGTTTACAGCCCATAAGGAGTGTGGTATGTGTAGAAGATAATGATACTAGAGTGAGAGGTGTGGAGATTTGTGTTGAGATATTGTGGGAAATAATCATAGGTAAGGTAAGGCCAGATAATAGACAGCCTCAGTAACAGAACATTTGGATTGTATTTTCAGACAAAAGAGACAGTGGCATCTTTTGAGAAGCTGAAATTAGTGTTTGAAGAAGATAAAATTGAGAGCAGAATAATTTGTAGGTTGGGTGGGCTAGAAAAGATATTGTATTGCCAGAGAGATTTCCTTGGTTATGATTTTCATTTTAGAATGTACTAGCCATGTACTTTTAGATAGCTCACTTAACTTTTCTGAGCTTCAACAGAATCCCTATAAGATCTGTACTAAAGTGAGCTGGAGGGTCTTTATTAGATAATTTTTTTTTTTTTTCAGATTTCTTTTTTCCAGCTTAGCTGGACCAGGAAAACCAAATATAAAATTATACTATTTATTCAAGTGTGAGCTAATAATGAGCTGGGAAAATAAATGAACATACAAGTAAAAGGAGACATAAGAGTCAGAGAGGGCCTTGTTCTGAATTATTTAATTCTTGAGAACTATGAATAGAAAGTTAAGATAATAAAATGTGAAATGATTAGAGGAGAAATTCCTAACTCAGACACTATGATGTGATGTTAGGATATCCAATTCCATATGACTTATCTTGGATGAGTAAATGGTATTTACCAAGCCCTTAAACAATGGTATTCCTTTAGGTTACATTCTTTTTTATCCATTCTATTCCCCTCATCCCAGTAGCCAATGTACTACTTAATCCTTTTACCTACCCTAGATAATCCTTGAACATCTAGTTCTCTTCACCCCACTTTGCCTCCAGCTACTTGGATCACTGCTACAGACTTGTGATACATTGTCAAGGAAACTATCTTAAAGGGTTAGAGCTGCGATCTAAGAAAATTAAGGTAGTTTAAGTTGTTTTCATATTTCAAGTCATTTAGTAGTCTTAATTTACACAGCCAGTATCTGGAGAATGTTGAGAGTGGAGCCAGACATTTTTCTCCAGCGTTCATGTGACTCAGAACTTGGTTTAATCAGTGATTAGATAAGACAGCTTAGGAAGTAGGAAGGGAAAGAAATTTAATTCATGCAGCTCTGACATATGAAAATAGCTGGTAACCTTCCAGACCGACTCTGTAGAACTCATAATCTGAGAGTGAGTCTTCCTCACTTGACACAGAAAGCCTTTCAGGAGCTCTACCAGATCACCAAACAAACTGTGGAACGGGGGACCTGCTGTACTTGACCCCATACCACTCGTCCTTGGGAACCAAACTGTTACTTCAATTATCAGTAAAGGGGAATCCGCGTGGATAAGCCTAAATTTAAACTCAGCTGGTTTCCCCACCTCCAGGAGTGCTCACTTTCTGTCTATTCCACCTACATTGATTTAAAACACACACACACACACACACACACACCCTTCATTAAAGCTCCAAAGAATCTGCACACTTGTATGTGTTGCTATCATCCCATTTAGTCTCCTATCACATTAATACGCTATTGTGATTTTCTTTGCTGTCTGTCTCACCTCTACGTCTTTCAGCTTTGTTAGGGAAGAGACTGTGTCTGCCCTGTTGCCACTGCATCACTATTGCCTACGCAGTATCTGGTATGTGGAAAGTTCTCAATAGATCTACATTTAATAAACAAATGAATAAAATGTACTAAATGCTATCCTAGTGGTTATATCTATCTCTCTCTATATCTATCTATCTATCTATCTATCTATCTATCTATCTATCTATCTATCTATCTTCATTAATCTTTATCTATCTATCTATCTTCATTAATCCTTATATAAAAGTTTTAACATGTGTATTGTCCCATTTCCAGATAAAGAAACTTAGATTTAGAGAGAAATGAACTCACTAGCCTCTAGTTGCACAGCTGACATACCTTAGTGCTGAGATTTGAACCTTGTTATTTCAAATTCCAGTATCCATGCACTTGCAAATACCTTGAATTTCTAATAAAAAGCAGAGAGAATGAATCTCAAATGAGTGCTTGGGGTTGTAGTTGTATATTAGGAACTCTTTAAGTTTGTCAGTTAAAGATTTAAAACGGAACTATTTCATTGTGGAAAGGGGAACAGAAAATTGTAGGAGAAACTCAGCAGTGTACCCTAGCCATTTTTCACCAAACCATGGGAACTCTGCATTCTTAAAATGTATTGCACATATCTGTCAGCTCTTTGCATGCCTTTCGTCTCCTACAAGACTCTCCAGAATAGCACGCTCATTTTTCTACAAGATCTTATTACTTCATATCATGAACTGATCTTGTTTCTGGTCAAGATGAGCATCTTCTCCATTACTGCTGTTACTTCTGAGAGAATTTTTTTTTTTTTAGGATCAACAATTCAAAATAACCATAATGTCTATGTTTAGAAGAACATATTTCTAATCTATTTATATTCCAGGTTCTTCTGTAAACTGACTCCTTCACTTTTTGTGCAGATAGTATATATGCTTTACTAGAGAACTGGTTTTAAAAGCTATGGGTGGATCTTGAATTTTATCTATCCACCTTTCAAAAACTGTTATACACTGATATCCTTAAATCACTTCTAGTAGTACTCTGAATTTAGACTTCATCCATTATTTGAAAAACAAGAATTTTTAGTTACATAGGTACTGCTTGATAGCCAACCACTCTGTTTTGTCAGTGTTGCCAATTTACATGGTAGTGTTTCTTCATTATTTGAATATTTTATATTTGCTGTTATTCATTTACCAAAAAATGAAATGACAAATAGAAAAAGCGATAAGCTTAAGTCTTATAAGCTTCATAAAATTTAGATAAAGATTGAAATAATTGGCTGTGTAAAAAAAATTATGCATTTTTAGCTTCAGTTGAGTACTCAGTTAATTGTATGCTCAATTATAAGAGAAAAAAGTATAAAATTAAAGAACATGTATAAAATGCTGGAAATTGGTTGCCAAGATTGAGTCTTGGAATTCTATTATAATTTTTAAATTATATGAGGCTAGATCTCTACTTACACGACCTAAAAATTTCACTTTACTTTTATAATTGGAATTTATGTGGGATGCAATCATAGTTAGACCTATTGAGGTAACTCTTTACCCCGTTAACCTGTAAAACTTGTCTGAGATTCTTGCAGTTAGATAGGAGTCAACACTTCTAGATCACATAAACATTATACTCAGTAGAAGTTTTCTACTCCTACACATTAGAAATATACATATCTAATATTCTGCAACATTCTGTTTTTGTTTGTTTGTTTGTTTGTTTGTTTTTTGGCTTATTTCCATACCTGTTTAACCTGCTCATATG
The DNA here is from genome assembly GCA_028627145.1 of Eidolon dupreanum. Lineage (NCBI taxonomy): Eukaryota > Metazoa > Chordata > Mammalia > Chiroptera > Pteropodidae > Eidolon > Eidolon dupreanum. The sequence goes on from CM053514.1 coordinate 69,572,217, forward strand.
GGGAGTTGTTCTAAGTTAACTGAATTCCAGGAACAGACTAAAATATAACTCGTTTTATTACTAGAATTCAGTTATTCATTAGATTTTTGTTATAAGCATTCCCTGTTGACCCTCACTTGATTTTCCTGAGTACAGTCTTGGTTGGTTCTATTTGGTCCAGTATAGTTTAATTGCTCTTCCTTCTCTCATAAACATTTTCTTGTAATTCCCTCATTGATGGAAAACTGAGATGAGTCTCTCGTCTCTGCTTTGTTTAGTTCACTCTATATACATGTGTCAGAAAAAAATTTCTCAAGTATTGTTTTCATCATGATGTTAGTTTACTCAAAATACCCCAACCCATTCCAAATTTCCAGATTTGGATTTTAATATGTCCTACTTTTTTTCTTATTATTCCTTTCATCACAAGCCTCATTTCTCATTATTCTTTTTCTTTGATTCATTAATAAAGTCAATTCATCTTCTTGGTGTATCCACACAATGCTCCCTTTAATGTTCAGAGGGAGGATAGAGAAGGAAAGGGGGTTGGGAAAGGGGATGGGCTGGGGGAAGGAAAGGCAGAGGGGGATGAGAAGGGGGAGAGGACAGGGCAGGCCTCTGCTGTTACATGTGGTGTCTTGGTCTGAATCTGACACCACAAGCTGGGTACACAGCTTCAGGAGCAGAGCATGGAGTAGGTCTACACAGACACACAGACACACAAACACACACACACACACACACACACACACACACACACACACGGGCGCGCGCGCGCTGTGTAGGGAGCTCTTTAGCAGATGCGATTCTCCCAGGTCATGCATCCTGATGCTCTTAAGAAAGCAGACTGCTCCTCATGGTGCTAACCTCCCTTATTCCAGGCAGTGAGTCAATACTGCCTCTCTGGGAACCTAGAATTCCTGGAATTCCTACTCCTCCTTCCCATGTGTCTGGACACTATTTATTTGAGCTCGCATGATATTTGCTCTCTTCTCTCTGAGAACTGTCACCTCACAAGGTGTCCTTTCGCACTGGGCTCTGTCAAAACACTTTGTTTTCAGATGTGAAAACTGAGCATGTTTTGCTTAATACTGGTGGTTGTAAGGAGCTAAGGTGAGGCATACAGACTATTTAATTGTATAATACTGCTGTGGATGAGCCAGAATTTAGTTCATGTCTCTTCCCCCTTGTTTTAAACTCACATGGCATCCCAAATCTTTATAGTTAGGGAAAAACACTAAAACAACACCCTTATATAAGGAATACATTAGAAATCACAACACTCTTCTAAATCTATATCACGGAGCTACGATCATGTGATCATTTATGAAATTCTAAAAGTGCCCAAAATTTTTTTTAAAAGAATGAATTCTCTTATCGTAAGGAAATGCTGGGGTATGCAGAATCACGATTCTTCATGGTACCTTCCTACATCTTAAGGGTTGCATTTCCTACGTTCCTGCATGCGTCCCTCCCTCCCTCCCTCCCTCCTTCCTTCCTTCCTTCCTTCCTTCCTTCCTTCCTTCCTTCCTTCCTTCATTTTTGGTGACAACTCAGATTCACTCTCTTAGCACATTTCAAGTATGCTATAAAGTATTCTTAACTATAATCACGTTCTATACATTAGATCTCTAGGACTGATTCATCAAATAACTGAAACTTTCAACCAATATTGTCCCATTTCCTCCTCTTCCTGGCACCTGGTAATCACTATTCTACCCTCAGCATATGTGGGTTTGATTATTTTAGAGTTGACATGTAAATGAGATCATACAGTTATTTCTCTGTGACTGGCTTATTTCATTTCACTTGGCATAATGTCCTCCAGGTTCATCCATGTTGTCACAAATGGCAGAATTTACTTATTTTTTAAGGCTGAATCATATTTCATTATATGTTTATATATATAAAATGACTCACACTCTCTTTCTCCAGTCATTCATCCATGGACACTTAGGTTGTTTTCATATCTTGACTATTGTGAATAATGTGATGAACACAGAGTGCAGATCTCTTTGAGATAGTGATTTCATTCCCTTTGAATAAATACCCAGAAGTGGAATTGCTGGATCATCTGGTAGTTCTAGCTTTAGTTTTTTGTGGAACTTCCATCCTGTTTTCCATAGTGGCTGCACCAATTTACATTCCCATCAACAGTGCACGAGAATTCCCTTTTCACCACATCCTTGCCAATAATTATCTTTGGTCTTTTTGATGATGAACTATTAACCCTATTCTCCAAAGTCAGGCAGAAAGTCCTTCCTTGAAGGGAATTCTGAGTGGGCATCTCCTGTTTACTACATTGCAATGTGTTCCTTTTTTTACTACTGTAAAACCTGAGGCCAGGTGGGCAGATACAGGAGATCTGCTCTCTCTGATTCTACTCCATAATTCCAGAAACTAAGATTGCAAGTAGGAGAGGATTGGAATAAAGGACAACTGGAGCAGTGCAACATCCCAGCGGGTTCTCGTAGCAGGTACACTCTTCCTTGTAGAAAGTCAGTCTTTTCCTTACTTGTCTTTCATCTATGTACTTGCCTTGGGATCCGTTTTCCTATTTTTGTATCTCTGGCCATGCCAATGGCTCTATTTTGGTCCACAGACTCTGGCTTAGCTGCATCATGACTCGATTTCTCCCCTGGGATGTGACATTTACTTTTTCCCTCTTCATAGTCTCAAAATAAGTTTGGAAAAGAAAAGGATCAGGTGAGTCCATCTTGCACATGTGCATTTTAAAATATCTTTTCCTCTCAGTAATTCTTTATGTGGCATCTAGGAAATTATATCCTATCACAGCCCTCTTAAAAGTTTTTTCTCAGCCCATGGGAAAGACTTTCCACTCATGAAAATTTAAACATTATGGAAAGTTGGTGTCAGTGAGTCTTTCTGATTTTTCCATATTATATTAGTAAGAACTTACTATATAAGGCTTAAAAGATGGGCTCTGATCACATTATCTAAATGAAAAATGGGAATGAAACCAGGTAAAGGAATAGAATTCTGAAAAGTTAGTTTACGGCTTCTCATAGCTTATTTTGTATTATCTCTTAAAAGGAGAACTTTATACGTTCAGGATCAGATTTATTTTTTTTGGGCAATCCCAGGCTAAAAGAAATGTAACAGGGACAGCACAAAGAACACTTCTTTTTTGCTTAAGTCATTTGAGACTACATTGCTGGGTTGATGACTCATTACTCTGAAAGATCTTAAAGTTTTTTTCTTACAGATCAGGAAGTTCTCCTGCATAACCTCAGTGTAAACATCAATAGGGTGACATCATGAAGAATGCGCAATGATTGCCTCTCTCAAACCTCGTTAACTTTTGCTATTTGTCCTAATAATGTCCTTTATGACAAAAGAATTTATAATGACAGTTCAGGATCTGCTGTAACGTTCCTTTAACCTCCTTAAATCTGAAAGCTTTCCTTAGCCTTTTCTTAATTCTCATAATCTGATACTTTTGAAGATTATGGAAGAATTATTTTATAGAAGTTACCTCGATTTGGGTTTTCCTGATGTCTCTCCATAATTATGATTAGGTTATGAATCTTCAGCAAGGATGTAACAAAGAGCGATGCTTTGTTCTTTTCCTATTAAGAAGCACGCAATTTTCATTTTTCCCATTACTGATCATAAATTCAATGGTTTGATCAAGGCCAAATTTCTCTAAAATTAGTCTATTTCATTTGTAATGAATGAATAAGTATTGTGGGACATTACTTTGAGACTATGCAAATATCTGGTTCCCTATCAAACTTTCTATTTATTTATTTTTATCAATATAAGTTCATAACTTCCTGTTTTAGGAATGGGTTATAATTCATTATCATTTATTTTGATGTTAAAATTATATTGAATAACCTCTTCAGACAAGCTTCTATGTCCTGGCATGTGTCCATATTTCTCTGAGCACTTCCTTACTTTCTGGCACAACGAGATGTTCAAGGCTCATTTATAATTTTGCTGCACAAGCTCAGGAATCAGCCATTTCTCCAAGGTGACATGGTTGCTTTAAGTGGAGAGTAAGAGAACAGTATTCAGAAAGAGAGATCTAGTCACTACATTTGCTGACTGCTATTGGGGTATTGCTGGATAGAGCTAAGGAATATATGTATGAATATATATGTGCATGCACATATACATTTACATCTATACTCATTTTTATATGTTTCTATCTATATATTGAAAAGTTCATAGTCCCAGAAATATCTTCAATTTTAACCCAATTTCATGGGATTTATTTTAGTTTTCTCTTTCCTTTGTTTATATCTCTCACTCTGATAGAGAGAAAACTGTCGCCCACTATGTTTGATATGTTTACTTACTTGGTCAAAACCTCTCCCCTCACCCTGTATCCAGTCTTCAGCTGTTTCTGCTGCCTCTTCCCCCATATGATTGCCCTTAACAACTTAATTGAGCTCTGACACCCTGTACTAGGCTTTGTCTGCTGTCCCCTCTCATGGACCACAGCTTAGCCCAATGCATGCCCTTGTCACCCTATTTGGCTCACCCCACAAATATGGGTGCCCTTGGGCTCTGACATGCTGCATTGGCCTGTCCCTTGTATACAGACACTCTCTTACCCAAATTGGGCCCCTCACCAGGATGCCCCTCCTGTGGACACCCTGCTTATTCCTGTTGGCATCTGACATTCCCTCTTGTCACCACGAATCTCTATCCTCTCTATCCATCGCCTATCCCATTTCTGCTCAAATGCCTATTTCACTTGGTACCATCAAGTGGTTTTTGTATTAGAAAGAAAAGGGAAGGAAAGAGAAGAGGAAATGAAAGGAGTATTAGCTCAGAGTTTAATCTTGTTTTACTGTAATTCACAGAGTTTCTGGTAATTGGTATCCAATCTGAGTCCTTAAGCTTCCTCTTTAATGAATTTATCTTACTATAATTTAACTTGAACATATTAAACATATGTTAAAATTTAAATAAACTTTTAACAGACAGAATATCCCATCCCATACAACAGCATCAGAATACATATTATTCTCAATGTCTCATCCTGGGACATTCTCCAGGGTGGATCATATGATAGGCAATGAAATAAATATTAGCAAATTTAAGAAGATTGAAATCATACCAACTATCTTCTTTGATCACAAAGATACAAAATTGGAAATCAACAACAAGTGAAAAGTGAGGCTATCTACAAACATGTGGCAATTAAACAATGCACACCCAAGCAACTTCTGGGTCAATGAAAAATCAAAAGAGAAATAAAAAATTATCTCAAAACAAATAAAAATGAAAACACAACATATCAAACATTGTGGAATGCAGCAAAAGCAGTTCTGAGAGTTATGTTTATATGAATAAACACATATATTAAGAAATTAGAAGGATCTCAAATAAACAATCTAACTTTATACCTCAAGGAATTAGAAAATGAAAAATTAAACCCAAAGTTAGCAAAAGGAAGGATATAATAAGCATCAGAATAGAAATAAAATAAAATAAACAAATAGAAAGGATTAATAAAACTAGGAGCTGAATCTTTGAAAAGATAAGTAAAATTTACAAAACTTTAGATACATTAACAAAGGAAAAAAGAGAGAAGACACAAATTAATACAATTAGAAGTGAAAGAGGAAACCTTACAATTGATACTACAGAAACACAAAGAGACTACTACAAAAAATTATATGCCCCCCAAATTACATAACCTAGAAGAAGTGCATTCATTTCTAGAAACATATGACTTACCAAGGTTGAACCAGGGAAAAATAGAAAATTTGAACAGACCAATAAGGAGTAAAGAGATTGAATCAGTAATCAAACAACTCCCAACATAGAAAACTTGAGGAGCAGATGGCTTCACTGGAGAATTCTACCAAATATTTAAAGAAGAGTTAACACAAATTCTCCCCAAATCTTTGAAAATGTCGAAGAAAAGGGAACACTTTCAGATTTATTCTATGAGGTCAGCATTACTTTGATACCAAAACCAGATAAGGCTACTACAAGAAAACTATAGAAAACTATAGAAACTATAAAATTATAGGCCAATATCCTTAATATTTGAATATTTGCAAAAAATTTCAGCAAAGTATTAGCAAAGTGAATTAAAAAATACACATTAAATGATTACACACTAAAACCAAGTGAGATTTATCTCCAGAATGCACGAATGTTTCAACATATGCCTATCAATAAATGTAATACATCACATCAATGAAATGAAAGATAAAAATAAAATGATCATTTCAATGGATGCAGGGAAAAAAAGTATTTGATAAAATAACAACATCCTTTCATGATAAAAAAAACATCTAACAGATTAGGTATAGAAGGAACATACTTCAACATAATAAAGGGCATATATGACAAATCCCCAGCTGCTAATCTATTCAATAGAGAGAAATTGGAAGTTTTTCTTCTAAGTGTAGGAAAAAGAATGCACATTCTCACCACTCTTATTCAATGTACTACTCAAAGTCCCAGCTAGAGCAGCAATTAGGCAAGACTAAGAAACAGAAGGCATCTAAATTAAAAAGGAATAAGTAAAATTGTCATGATTTACTGATGACATGATCCTATATATAGAAAATTCTAAAAATTTTCTGTTAGAATTAATCAATGATTTCAGCAAAGTGGCAGGATACAAAATCAAAATACAGAAACCCATTGCATTCCTTTACACTATGATGAAGCATCTGAAGAAGAAAGAAAGAAAATTATTCCCTTTACACTAGCATCAAAAACAGTAAAATAATTAAGAATAAATTTAACCAAGGAAGTTAAAGAAAATGTAAATGACAAACTTTGCTGAAAGAAATCAAAGACAAAAATGAATGGAAAGACATCTCATGTTTATAGATCATAAGAATTAATATTGTTAAAATGGCCATAATACCCAAATCCATCTACAGATTCAACACAATCTCCATCAAAATACAAATACATTCTTCATAGAAATCGAAGTAACAATCCTAAGATTTGTGGAACCACAAAAGACCCTGAGCAGCCAATATAATTCTTAGGGGAAAAAAAAAAAGCCAGAGGTATCATGCTTTCAGATTCAAACTATACTACAAGGCCATAGTAATAAAAACAGTATGGTACTGGCACGAAAATAGACACAAAGACCAATGGGATGGAACAGAGAGTCCAGAATTGAACCCTGGCATGTATGGCGACTAATAATTGACAAGGAAGCCAAGAACACCCAATGAGGAAAGGATAGTTTCTTCAATAGATGATGCTGGAAAAGCTGAAGAAACACATACAGTATAATGAAATTGAACCCCCTATCTTAAACCACTCATAAAAGTTAACTTAAAATGGATCAGAGACTTAAATGTAAGACCTGATACCAAATAACTTTTAGAAGAAAACGTAGAGAAGAAGCTCATTGATACTGGTCTTGGCAACAACTTTTTGGGCATGATGCTGAAACAAAAA
>CM053514.1:69580108-69633312 GCA_028627145.1 Eidolon dupreanum
ACAATATATGAGCTAGGGGTGTGGTGCTCTTCTTGTAACAGGAAGGTCTCTGGCCTCTGAAGCAGGTGCTGCCACAGACCACCTATAATCTCACCTACATGTATAAGAGGGTGGGAGTTAAAGAGGCAGTCCCCATTCTCTGCTATGATGCTTACCTAGGGTGGCTCTATGTCATAGGAAGTCTGATTCCTTGAGGGTATCTGTCTTCTTGACATTGCTCTTCAAGAAGCATAGATCTGTCATATCCATGGGCCACCTAAAGGGCCAGATCAAAAAAGGCAGTGAGCATAGCTGTTTTATTGACTTGGAGCCAACAACTTTCTTCAAGTGTGAGGAGGGTGCTTTGTCATTCTCACATCCGAAGAGCTAGTCATCATTCTTCTACCTGTTTACCCAGTGAGCTCAGGGATTAAAGGGGCAATTTTGAGGCTGGAGGCTCTCCCACCACTGCAGTTACCAGCTCAGTGGTGCCGCTAGACTTTTCAGCTTGCTTTCATATGTCCCGGGGGGAGTTCACCCTCAACCAGAGAACCTCACCATGAATCTGCTCCTGTCCCCAGGGTCCTCGAAGCCTGCTTGAATTCCATGTGACTGACAGTATGACTGATAGTCACTGCTTTCCCACAACCTCTCCCTGTTCCCTGTGACTCATAACAGCTGGTGGAGAACAACAAACTCTGGTATCTTTACATTTTCCCAAGATATGGTGGTTCATAGGTGTCCATAGTTCCATTATGACAAGTAAAATTACAGAATCTGAGAAAGAGCTGGTCCTGTTAGGGAGATGATGAATTTGGCCTGGAAACCTTGACCATTAAGACCTCTCCATTCTGCCTGCTGGTTCAGGGGGACCTCATCCAGCTTCCAATCCATCTACCACCTCCCTCTACCTGAGCTGCAGCCGCTGGCTGTCTCTGGGAACCCTGAGACATTTACTAATGCCCCTAGATGATTGTGATGCAGTCAGGGCTGAGAAACATCATCCAGTGTGGTGACGATTCCCACATTTCTTTCTCTTCTGAGCTTCAGCACCCCTTTCGAACTGCTTGGGTGCCTCCAATTAGATAAAAACTATGACAATGAATAATATTGCTAAATAACACTCCTATATCAGGCCCTGTCTTATGAACTCTTATATATCAACACATTGACCACTTGAGATAAACCTATGGGATAAGTACTATTATAACCACCCCCTCTTATGGAAAGCCTGCTCTCTTAACCACTATTCTGTGCTGTCCTCTTTCCAAATGATCCAAAGGTGTAACATATCATCAATTTTTTCCCTTTCATAATCTACTAAATGTACTCCTTCCCTTGTACCCTTTATCTCAATGAATGGCACCAGGATCTGCACAGTTGACCAGATTAGAATCCTGGCAGACCTAACCGTCTCCTCCATCCTCTCATTGCTTTCTTAACCAGTTTGATGTTTTATCAATTCCGTCTCTTAGATTTTCTCCTTCTATGCTGCCACTGCTTTAATTTAGGCCATGGTTGCTTTTTTTCCCCCCCAAGTCACGGCAACATTCCTCAATTCCCTTCAATTCAGTCTATATACATTTTTGTTATTTCTAAAACCCCAATTAATCCCTCCCTAGTTAACAGTTCTCAGCTATTTCTCATAGTCCTCCTGATGAAATCCAAACTCTTCGGCTTTGTTGAAGACTTTTCTGGATCGACTGCTCCTGTCTTTTACCCGTCCTCTTCCACAAGCCTTCTTCCACGCCTACTGTCCTCGTACACTCTAGCGTCACTTGTTAGATGGCTTGAAACCTTGAATGCTAGTCTCTTGCGTGCTTCAGCAGCTTCGCATGTGCTATTCTCCTCCTCCTCCTCTTGCCTAATGTAAGAACTTTAAAGAGCTACCTTCCCTTTCCTCTGAGGTCAATGTACCTTCTATGTACTCTCCCGGGATTTTACACATCCACCCAGAGAAAAACGATTACAAGTGGTCTTCCCCTTATTATCCTTTTCACTTACCACAGTTTGTTACCTCTGGTCAGCCGTGGTCCGAAAATATCCAGTGGAAATTTCCAGAAGTAAACAGCTCACGGGTTTGAGCCTGCGCTCTGGCCGGAGGTCCCATGATGAAATCTCGCGAGTCTGGCTTGGCCCCGCCCAGGACGTGAATCAGCCCGTGGTCCTGCGTGTCCACGCTCTCGTCGGCCCTGCCTGGTAGTTGCTTAGTAGCTGACCGTCTGATTATCCGCTCACCTGGCGGTATCCAAATGCTTGTGTTCAGGTTAGCCTTATTTTACTTAATAATGGCCTCAAAACAAAAGAGTACTAATATTGGCAATTTGAATATGCCATGGAGAAGTCGTAAAGTGCGTCCTTTAAGTGAAAAGGTGAGTAGAGACGATATTTTCAGAGACCACATTAACCTAACTTTTATTACAGTATATTATCATAATTGTTCTGTTTTCTTATTAGTTATTGCTGTTGATCACTTACTGTGCCTAATTTATAAATTAAACTTTGTCATAAGTATTTATACACAGGAAAAACGACATAGATGTAGGGTTCGGTACTACGTGACAGAGGTCCCCAACCCCTGGGCTACACACAGACAGGTGCTAGTCTGTGGTCTGCTGGAAACTGGTCACACAGCAGGAGGTGAGTGGTGGGCGAGCGAGCAAAGTTTCATCGGTATCTGCAGCCGCTCCCCAGCGCTAGCATCACCGCCTCAGCTCCACCTCGGACCATCATGCATTAGATTCTCATGGGAGCACTGGTCCTTGATGCCACAAAGGGTGGGGACCGCTGCTATGAGGTTTCAGGCACCCTCTGGGGGTCTTGGAGTGTATCCCTTGAGGACAAAGGGGGACTACTGTTGATATCCTCTATTTGCATATTAGCTTTTTGAAGATGGGGCCGCTTTTGTGCTCTTACGTTTATAAAGTAGGTCAGGTGCCTAGCACCTGGTTAATAAATGCTAGGTCGAACAAGCACATCTGTTAGTTGTCTACCACATGCCAAGCATTCTGATAGGAATGGAAAGAGAATGTATGATTAGATAACAGAAAAGCTTGCTTTCAGAGAGATCACAGTCTAAATAATCAGTCCCATAAAAGAAATATGGATAAATAACCAGCAAAGTTACTGATGTAGGCTTGTTTAATGATGATCTAAATAATTCTTGATGGTTAAGAATATTTAATTAAAACTAAGTATATAATTTAAAATTCTATGTAAGTGTTGGAGTTAAATTCACTTCTGATGAAGTGAGTTTTATGCAAGTCAAATCTTATGAAATTTATCGACTCTGTATTATAATATTTTATAAAGCAGACAGTGCTGACTCAATTGTGAGCTGGATCCATTATTCTGAAGCCTTTATACATAGGAAAAAAAATTGTCTAGCTTTTTTTTGTGTAACCGAGGAAGACACCAACCGTGTGGTGGCAATTACAGGAATTACAGGAGTGACATTTAAGAGGTGCTAATGGGCCTCTAGGTAGGCAGCAGTAATAGCAGCAGGGTTTGGCCTTACCCATCAGTCACAAGGCCATTTTGCAAGACATCCCGAGTAAGAAACCAAAGGGGCTTAATTTGACTCTTTAAAATGTATTTGATAGAGAAGAAATACATGTGAAATGTCTGGTTTAGCTAGCTGAGTTTATTTAGCAAAAATGTTGGCTACAAGGAATGTAAAGTAAATAAAAGCCATATAATTCTCCCTTTTCAGTTCGTATAAACCTTATAAGCTAAAGAGCAGTGATATCACAGTATTTTTAGTTAATAAGTTAGGATTACACATACATGTTTATTTTAAATGTGTGTGTAATTATGGTCTACCAATTTGCTTCCCTCAGCATAGTATAAATCATTAAAGAGTGGCCTTGCATAAGTTTTACAAAATGTCTCTAGCTCCTATACAGTAGTAGCGTAGAGAAATAAAACACAACTGTTAAAAATTAGAAACGATGTCCAAAACTAGAACATTGTTCCAAGCTCCATTTGATTTTGGATCTATCTCAGCATGAAGAACACGTGTTAGAATAATTACCTTCAAGTAAATGCCCCTATGTGGATGTCTGTCACAGAGCAACACACCTGATGTTTATAAGAATATTCCCCAAATTCATTTCATGCCACATGGCTCGATTCTGGCGAGGACCATTTTATGTAGTGTTACTGACTTCTTTGTGAATTGGTAGTGCATGTGTCCTGCATTTCCAAGCCTTTCTTTTTTTAGGACAAAATTTCTGTTCTTTGTGAGTCTTTTCAGAACACGTGACTACATTTCATTTCTAGTGCTACGTCCTTAGCCACTTCTAAATAATCTTCTCATCTTCGAATCTCACCTTGATCTTGTTGAAGTTAAATTTAAGACAGAAGTATATCTGGCAGGAACTAATTTCTGACATACTTGGATAGCAGAGAAACTATTTTTCCTGTGACTAATAGAAGGCCAATAACAACAACAACAAAACGACAAATTGTGCAGGAGTAATTTGCATACAAGTTCTGAAAATTTTTATAGTGCTTCACTGTGCCTTTGAAAATCCATATAAAATAAGTTGACCATTCTGAAAATGCCACGTGCGTTTGATCGAAGTCAGATTAAGCAGTGCCGTGACTGTGGTGTTACGATTGAGCACATGAACACTCCTGCAGACAGCCTGGGTGTAAAGCCCGGCTGGCCTACTTATTGGTTATGTGGTCTTAGGCAACAAATCTCTCTGAGCATTAGTGTCTTAATCTGTAAAATGGGCACTCTTTCATTTTACAGGTTTTATAGACATCTATTTTATAGGCTTAATTTGAGGATTAAATTAATTAATATTTGTGAAGTACTTAGAAGAGTGTTTAGCACATCGTAAATGCTTTGTAAAAATTAAATACTTTAAAATTCTGTTCATTGTGCTGCAACTTGTATGATTAAAAATATTTTCGTGAATACTGCTAAGTAAATATTTTTCTGATGAGTTTCCTTTATCCTATAAAAGGAGGTTGGAACTTCAAACAAGGGAAAGGAAGACTGTAAAGAGTCTAGAGCTTTGTTTGTATTTGTGTTTTTGAATTTTTGCCTTCACTTTATGTGGATTAGATCGATGTGAGTAATAAATCATTGTCCTTATAAGTACAAAGGCAATCGAGTATTATAAGCTAACAAAGTAGAATTGTTTCATAATTCTCTTATTTAGCACAAAACTAAATCTCTCAGGACCTCTTTCTAGATTGTTTCTTTCAAACAACCAGAGTTAGATAAAAAAGTGTATTGCTTATTATTTTAACCTGAATAAAAGAAAAAGAATATTTCTGGTTGGATTGGAGTGTGCCCACATTAAAAAAAAATGCAGCCAAGCAAGTTTGGAATTCACCTAAATCATCTTACTAATTTTAGCCTATAATTAAGTTTCAAATTTACAGAAGAATATACTATTTAAATGTTAACTCTTCTACAAAATGAATCCATGAACTTGTTCTCACATGAACCAAGGTTTGTGTTTTATTTGGGGTAGTGTTTTGTCCACAGGGGGATATTATACTATAAAAAAGCTATTTAATTTTTAATTTCTTGAAGTTACACTCTTCAGAGACTTTAACTGGATATAAGAATCAAGAATGGGAAGATGTACAGATGACTCCAGGTTTGTGGCTTGAGCAATTGGGTGAATGATGATGACATTTAATAAGAATAGGAAACAGAGAAGAAGCAGAATGTCAGGGAAAATATAATGAGTTTATCATCAGATATAGGTAGCCTTTGAGGTGCTGTACCACATCTGATTGGAGATGTTAAGTAGGCAGAAGGGATAGAACTCCAGAGGTATGTGAACTGGAGATATCAACTAGTAGTCATCAATGTATGGGGGGCACTTGAAACCCTGTGTGTGGTTAAGACTATCCAGGAGGACTATAGAGAGTAATAAAATTTAGGGCAGAGCCCTGTGGGACTTGGGGGGAGCCTAGATGAGGAGTTAGGAAAGGAGACCTAAAAGGAGTGGATAGACATATAGCTTAACATTGTGGAAATGGAAGAAGTGCAAAGGGATGAGTTGGTAAGCATTGTCATATACATTCCTATGTTGTTAAAAAAAAAAAAAAAAGAGAAAGAATACAGTGCAAGGTCTAAATGAACTATTTTAAGGTAAGAAAAACATAATGATTAACTTTAATCACTGCTTTAAACACTTTTCATTTTCTTGACAGACATGTTAAACTTTGTAGGAAAGAACAAGTAGTTTTAATACCACTAAAGGGATTTCACGGATTTGGAGAGTATTGTAATTGAACTTTTATAACAATCTATTCCTTTTATAGATGGAAAGCTAAGATCTGGGATTTTCCCAAAGTCACATGAACAGTAAATGGAAGAGCAGGAAAAGAGGTAAGGATTCCTCACTCACAATATTTGTTGTAGAAAAAAGTTATTAAAACAAAAACAAAATAGTTTATAATAATGAGATTGCATTAACATTACTCAGAAAGTAATGATGACATGGAGTGCATAAAAAAAAAAATCAATGGCTTATAAAAGACAAGTAATAAGACTCGGAACATCCTAACAGAAAGGGGGAAAGAAATTTTTTACCTGTCTGGAAATGACTGAAGTATAGTAAAGTCTGTCTGGAGGTAGAATGATGACCTTCTGTTCCTCTTTTGTCATGTTGAGAGGTCCCTCTCAAAGAAAATCATGAATATCCAGACCTGTGCTTGATAATCATCCTGAGCATTGTTCTAAGTATTGGTTGTATTCAGTGCAAGATAAACAGATGTGAGCTTCAGGTATGATCCATGCTTATAATTTAAGATGAGCAACAGTGATATGCAAGATAATGATGGAAGCACAATCAACTAAATATACACTGAAAGTTACATTTAAAATTAGCATTTTCTGTGAAGGTAACTTTCACTTGGAGGATATTGAGTGCAAGAAGGATCGCAGACATTGTGTGTTTAGATAAATGAAATTGAAGAGGCATCGTTACCTCTTTTCCAAAGCAGCAACAAATTTCATAGTGTCATCTCAAAAAACTTTTGAAATTTTTCTCTCTTGCCATAAAGAAGGAAGCATGGAAATTTTAAGGAGATGTCTTAAAGGTTATTTCCTAACGTTTAAGAGAATAGCATATGTATGTGTGTGTGTGAGCACGTGTGCACGCATGTGTACATACCCCCCCTCTACACGAGCATTATATATTGAAAATCTTAAGACTTAATAGTCTATATTCGTAGAATATTAACTACTAAAATGTGATATCTCAATATTTTGATCGCATACACCATGAGTAAACCATTTAAGTGAGACCAAGGAGGCTGGTATCTAGTGCTGCATTACTTAGCCTGCTGCTCAGTTGACTTCGGTTTTTCCTACCGGGAGGGGCTGGTTAATTTAAACCTAGATTCCATTGTCAATAAGCTTGGGATACGGGACTTCCTGGCATATCATAAAACAGAGATCAATCAACTATGCGCCCCCCTCCCAAATAAGGTGTATTGTCTATCAATAAAGTTTTATTGGAACACAGCCAGGCACATTCGCTACTTCTCTGTGGATGCTTCATGCTATAATGGCAGAGTTGAGTATCATAGTTGCAAAAGAGAGATTTTGGTGCACGAGCATAAAATATTTACTATTTGGCCTTTTAAAGAAAAAGTTTGCTGACCTCTGCTTTAAAGGAAGATATTTAAAAGTTTAGTGAGATGGGAATTTCGAAGTAAATCTTTTATATGCAACTTGCTTAGGCACGTTAAAAAAAAAAATCTGTCTGCTTTTCTCTCACTTTACAAGGGGTATTTTGACATATTTTAGAAAACAGAACTCTAGCAATTTTATTGACATGGCACGCCCCTGACTTTTTGTGGGGTTTGTCTATCATCTGCCAACATGCATATGTCTTCCTGAGTTTTACTAATAGAACACTCATTTACCAGGTCTAATTAACATAAAACAATCATGTTGAATACTAAATAACGTTCTCCAGGATACAAGGAGGTCTCTGCAGACTGTATTATGACGCAGTGAGGAGACTATAAACAATCCTGCAATAGGACGGAGGGGGTGCACTGCTGCATCTCCCAGATAAAGGTCACCTCCTTCTGATTGTCTTCACAAGTTAGAATTGAGAATAAAAAAATCACTAACTCAACAGATGCATAAATGCATACCAGGTCCAAGGGGCCCCAAAGATTTGCACCAGTAAAGATATGCAACGGGAGCTATGATCGATGGCACTGACTAAGGTTATGATAACCTACTGTCATCATCCAAGATCCATTAGGCCCCTGTAACAGCCAAAGAGAGGAGTTATTCGGGGGTATAGTAAGACTTTATACCCATGCATCTTTCTTTACTCTTGGCATTATTTTTGGAGTTCCTCCAGAAATGCATATTGCTTTTGTTTTATTTATTCTGTAAGGAGCCGTTGTCTTTGATCTTTCCTACTGCTGTAGTCCTCAGAAACACACACACATAACTGCAGAGGTTTTGATGATTGTAGAGTGTGCTTTTCCAAAGTAAAAGAAATTCGTGATGGTCTCTCAGGTCCACTGGACTCACTGTAAGACAGACTCCTGGAGAGACTCCAACTGGACCTGACTTCCACAATTCCCCACTCTGACTGATGGACCAAGGTAGGCATTTTGAGTCCCTGGAGATTAGTGTCAACTCAGAGCTAACAGATGATGAGTCTTTGTGGAGGCAATGCATACTACATTTGGGTGTCATGTGGTGGCCCGTTTACCAGTATTAACTGACGAAGTTGCCAGCTTTTGAATGAGGTCTGGAGAAACAGAGAAAGCTCAGCAAGTCCTGGCTGCTCCTCTCTTTCCACCTCCCATTTTTAAACTCACAGCCTTTTTATTTCATCAAAACATACTGTCTTGTTGATTTATATAGGTTTTTTGAAGGATCTGTGCAGAATTCTGATTTGTGTGGCTGCAATTTTCCTTGAGCTTCTGAAAATTCTCATACATACTTTGAAAAGGCACTCTTTTTAAAATATAATACTTTCTTGTTTAAAAACTCACAGTTATTCACTACAGCATAAAATAATGTCCGTAGTACTGTCCTGGGATTCTGTGTTCTCAATGGCTTTTTAAGGAAACTTCTACTTCTTCCAAAGAGGTCTATCAGAAACAAACAAAGAGACAAACAAAAAAACAAACAAACAAAAAAAAACATGAATGTTCCAGCTTTGTTCTGTAATAACCTAGCTGTTGCTATTGCTCAGTCTAGCCCATCTTGGGGTGAACTCTCCCTTCACATATTTAGTTCCTAGCCTTTCCTTACAGACCAGTTTAGTTTCCACTTTTTCTATGAAATCTTCCCTTAGTATCTGGAGACAGAGCAGTCTATGTTATTTGTATGTTATCTATTATCCATTTATTCACTTACACATAATATGATATATTTCTCTTTATTAAATTCTTTCTCTCTCCCTCCCTGCCCCTACCTCTTCCTCCCTCTCTCTCTCCATATCTATGTATGTATACTAGCATAGTGTAGTAAGTAGATTTATTTGTGTTTATATATCTGCGTATGAACATGCATATGTGTCTAATTATTAAACTATGCTAGCTAGTATACTTATTTTTTCTTAGCCCAGGCTCCCTGGCTCTAATGCCTGTGCTTTAAAGCATCACACATACTGCCTACTCACGTGATATCACCACTGCCTGCCATGCCACTGGCAATCTTCAATAAATAAAAAATGGTTTCCTTTCCTGTAGAGCTTTGGCATTTTATCAGATTCCTTTACTGTATCACACTCCAGCAAGCCATTATAAATTAATTGTAGCAGTCATGATAAAGCCTGTCTCCCAAGCCTGATTGTTAAACTTTAAGCTCACTAAAGGCAGTGTACATTTCTTAAATCTCTTCTTATCCTTGTGCTTAGTATGATGCTTGCACATGATAGGTACTTCATTTATATTTGTTATGAGGATGTTGATGATAACTTAAATTCGTTCAAACTAAAATTCAGTATACAGTTCCATCAAAATTCTTCCTGCAAATTATCCTCCAAATCATTTTATGTGTAAGTTTTAGCTCTTATTAAATTCCACAGAAATGCGTCATAAACTGACTGCTTTATTTCTTCATATCTGTTTTTGCTAACCCAATATTCCAAAGTAGAAATCACAAATTTCTGTTCTTTAATTAGCTCCTTGTCCTGAAATCATAACATGTTGTTTGATTTCTTTTAAAAGAGCAGTGTTTTTTTTTTTAGTTGATGTTTGCATATAATGAATCATTAGCTTCTTTAGGAGTTGAGAAGAAATGTATTTTACAGCTAATATCCATTATTGGAAAAATGTGTGTTGTTTGACCTGATGAGATGCCATGTGAAAGTTTCTTTTTAAAAGGTTAACTTTATAAAAATCATCAAGTCATTTAATTTTCTATAGGAAGATTTCAAGACAAGGTTCATTGTTTTATAACTAGCTAGTACTCTGCTCTTATGAATGGTATACGAGTGTTTTTCACTTATTTATTTTTATTTTTTTATTTTTTGAGAATGAGAAGAGCTTCTTTGGCTCTTGGCAAAAAGAAAAAAAATATATATATTAAGTCATTTTAGGGAAAAGATAACCCCAAAATATATACCTAGTTTCAATAACACATTCAGTGTTCATAGTAATTGTTAATTACCTGGTTGGAAAACATTTAAAATTAAATTGACACCAAAAATAGTAGTTATGGTATATTCATAGTCCCTTAATTCAGAATGTGTTGAAATTAGGATTTAGGATTTGAAATCACCCTATAAATTATATGGCACAGTGAGGTCAAGAGACATGTGACCACAATGTTATAGGGAATGATCTTTATGACATTGTTAATAATCTAAATTTTTTAAATAAATAGAATAATGTATAAGATCCATTTGTTGCAATTTATTCCACAAAGATTGTTGCATTTTGAATTTGGTTTTTCTCAGTAAGTTTTTCTGGATATACTTGGGAAAGATATATTTCATTGTAGGGAATAAAATATATGCATGATTTTTTATGATACATGAACTTTGTGAAAAAACACAGTGACATTTTATCCCATTAAATGGTTTATCCTAAAGCAAAAAGGTCTCTCTGTTCCACACAAAGAAGTGAAAAATACTTTAGAAGTTATTTGGCTCGAGAAATATTATGTAGCTGCTTTTAAAAATATGCTTCAAGGAAGAGAAAACTCACTCTATCCTGTGAGAGAACACTCCTCTTTTGAAATTGGTGCAGTTGTTAAGATTTTTTCATAGGTAAATCTGAAAGGTGCTTGCCTTCTGATTTTCTTTCATCATCCTTTCCAAGGCGTTGAAGAGCAATCCTACTCTCTTTTTGGCATAATAGCCCTTAGGAAAGGAATTCTGTTGTCTTTTGTTATCCTTTGTTTTTTTTAAGATTAAATAATTCAAACCCCTTCATTTGTTTTTCCTAGAGTACAATTACCAGAGTATTCTAGTTGCTTTTTTTCTGGATAAATGCTAGTATATGTATCATTTTAAAAATATTTGGTTGGCTGTGGTGTTTTTAATGTCATGCTCTGATGGAATATAGTATTGTGCTCAGATTGAATTATGTAGATGTGGTGGGATCAGGTCAGAATACAGCTAGGTATTTTCACTTTAATTTATATGGACATTGTGTTTCTATTAACCCAGCATAAATTTGACTCAGATAATCTTCATAACAATGTTATGCTGTTAGGTTTCCCATAATTGCTTAATCAGCCCAATGCCAACCCAATGCTTTGACCAGTCACAATTATGCAATTCCTTTTCTGAAAGTAAATCTAGCACTTCTCTTAGTATCTATTAAATGTTATGTGGTACCAGACAGTCAAAAATATTTTAATCATTTTTGTGGCTTCAGAGTACAGTAGAGAATTTAGTACATAGTGGCCACTCATTAAATGTTTTTTGAATAAATATTGCTGAATAAGATATCTTTGAATTTTAATGTGTTACTTCTTAGTACTATTTTAATAGAATATTTTAGTTGATTTTATAAGTATGATTACAGGCTCCGTTCAACTCACTGATAGAAATATCATATAAGACAAGGTCAAGAATAGGGCTTGATGACAATCCATCAGGGACTCCTGAGGGCTCCAATTAAATTCCACAATCATTTATCAGTGCTAAATATGTGGCAGGCCTGTACAGGCATTAACAATATGTTGCTCATAAAAATTACACAGGCTTTCTGACATAGCCCTATTAATCAACACACATTGGGTTTGTTAGCTGTTAATTCATCTCTCTGTACCATCATTTAGATCTCATTTCACCTTGTACTTATAAAGCTATTCAAGATACTTTGATACATCTATATAAACTATGCCTTCAGCATTTATGTAATCTGCCACCATGAAAATATTATAAAAAAGATATTAGGTTTGATTTTAATGGTTCATTTATGATAAAACCACCTCCAGGAGGCTGTATGGTTTGGCATTATAAAGGCCCTTGGTCTATCAGCTCCTCCAAATATTGTCTCAGTGATCTTGGACAAATTATTTAAAATTTCTAAACTCAACACTTTCCTCACTTATAAAATCTGGATACTAATAGAATATACCTTAGAGAATTGTTTGGTGGATTAAATAAGAAAATCAACAATCTCAGATTCATTTTCTTGAGAAATAGATTCTGAGGTGCTAATATTTGCATACAGGAGTTTATTTGGACAAAGTCTATGGAATCGACACTTGTAGAAGACTGGTACTGAGCAGAGCGAGAGGCGATTTATTCTGTAGTTACAAAGTGGGCATCAGATGATTACGTGGGAGGATCTAGACATGGGATGTCTGCAGATGTCTCAAAACAAAGCAAGGGGGTAGGTCTCTTTGTACTACTTGGAGTAGTCATTGGATGCAAGTAAACCCTCAGAATGGTGGCATGGCCTGGGGTGGGCAGCTTTCTTTGACAGAGGGCAATATCAGAGACCCAAAGGTGAGCTGTCAACAGCCAGCACTGCTGTCACCACAGCCTACACTACGTGTACAAAGGTAATTATTACAATGGCTTTTACACATTAACTGACTAATGCACATTAGCTATGATTAGTATCATAATTATTCCTTTATTTCTTAATGATTTACGTATTCACTTATTTAGATCTTCATCTTGGAATTTTTTTTTTTTTTTTGATCTTCCATTCGGAAGTGTTTTAGGTGGTCTATTAAATTCACTGATTCTCATTTCTCTCTAAGAAAATCAAGTTATTTTTTTTAAAGTATTGATTTATAGTTGACCTATAATAAATTGCATGTTTAATATATACAGAGTCACATATTCTCTCTCTCTTGCTCTCTCATGTATCACACATGCACATCTGTGAAACCATCACTACAATCCAGACTGTGATTTCCATCACGCCCAAAAGATTCTTCGTACCAACTTGTTAACGATCTATCCCTCTCATCTATCCCCCAAGTTGCAACTGATCTGTTTGCTGTTGCTATAGTTTTCTTGTCCTAAAATTTTATATAAATGAAGTCATCTAGGACATTCTTTTATTTTGATGTGGTTTCTTTCACTCCAAATGATTATTTTGAGATTTATCCATGTTACAGTGTATATCAGTAGTTCATTTCTTTTTATTGCTGAATAATGTTCTACTGTAATAGATATACCAGAATTTGTTTATTCATAGACATTTAGATTGTTTCAAGTTTTTTTCCTATTATAAATAAAGTTGCAACCAACATTCAGGTGAAAGCTTTGTAAGGGTATATTCTTTTATTTCTCTTTGGAGACTAAGTGTGAAATGGTTTGGTCAGATAAGTAATTTGCAAATATTTTCTAAAAGTCTGTTTTTGCCTTTTGAGTCTATTAACAATGTTCCTCATAGGATAGAAATTTTTAGTTTTGTTAATGAAGTCTCATCAACTTTATTATTATTATTTTATAAATCATGCTTTTGGTGCTGTATCTAAGAAATTTTGCCTAACTCGTGGTTGAAAAGGTTTTTTACTCTTTTTGACTAGGTGTTATAAAGTTTTAGATTTTATACTTAGTTCTATGATCCATTTTGAATTAATTTTTTCATATGGTATAAAGTATGGATCAAAGTTCATTTTTGGCATGTAAATACCAATTATTCTAGCACTATTTGTTAAAAAGACCACCCATTTTTGACAGAATTTGCATTGCACTTTTGTCAAAAACCAGTTCATATATGTGAAAGCCTATATATAGACTGTTTGGTTGCATGTATAAATTTAATTTTTTTCTAAAATATAATTTTTAAAATAGCCATGGTATGTTGCAGATTACATATTTCTTCTTGAATAACCTTTTGGTATTGTGTATCTTTCAAAGAATTTTTCATTTCATCCAAGTTGCCAATTATCGGCCTAAAATTGTTCAAATTTATCATTTTAATTTATTTCCTGTATATAGAATCTAGGACATCACCTTTCTTATTTTTGATATCAATAATTTGTGTCTTCTCCTTTTTTTCTCCTGGTCATGGTGGCTATAAGTTTATCTACCCTATTGATTTTCTCAAAGTAGTAGCTTTAGTGTCATTGATTTTATCATTTTTCTGCTTTTTTTTTCATGCTTTCTTCTCTTATCTTTATTTCTTGTATTTTTGGGGATTAATTGCTCTTTTAGTTTCTTCAGATTCAAATTTAGATAATTGATTTGACTTCTTTTTATTTTTATTTTTACTAATACACATAGGCATTTGGTGTTTTAATTTTTTTAAAATACTGCTTTAGACATATCCCACAAATTTGGATATGTTGTCTTTTAATTTTCATTTAGTTCAATGTATTTTTAATTTTTTTTTGATTTCTTCTTAAATCTGTAAGTTTAAAAGAACATTTTCCAAATATTTAGGATTGTTCAGGTATATCTGTTATTAATTTCTAATTAAATTACTCTGGGGTCAGAGAGCATACTTGGTACAATTTAAGTTATTTTTTAAATCACTGAGTCCTGTTCGTGGCCCAGAAAATGGTATATCTTATTAAATGAAAAGATTACATATTCTGTTGATGTTGAATTGAATGTTCTGTAAACATCAGTTAAATGAAATTGCTCAATAGTATTGCTTATGTCCTCTATATTCTTCCTGTTTTTCTATTCACTCGTTTTTGTCATTTTTGAGTTGATAGTTTTGAAATCACCACCTATAATTGTACAGTTTCCTATTTCTCCTTGTAGTTTTATTAGGTGTTGCTTAATGTATTTTGAAGTTCTATTATTAGATACATAAATATTTGCAGTTATTATATCTTCTTAGTGTATTAATTTGTTTATAATTACAAAATGATACTTTCATCCCTGTTAATGTTCTTTTTTCTCAAATATAGTTGCCTAATACTAATATAACAATTCAAGGTTTCTTTTAATATTGTTGGTATGATATACCCTTTCCATCCTATTTCTTTTACTTTATTTACATCTTCATATTTAATGTAAGGCAGTACATAGTTTATTTTTACTTTTTTATCCAATCTGACAATATCTGCTTTAAAAAATATATTTAGAATATTTACATTTAGTGTAAATATTCATATGATTGGTTTTAAATCCAACATTTTCCCATTTGTTTCGCACTTGTCTGTTGTTTCCTTCACTCTCTTTTCCTGCTTCCTTTGGCATGAAGCAATTTTTCTTATGATTCCATTTTATTTTTTTATTTTTTGGTGTCATTAGCTATAACTATTTGATGTTTTATGTTATTGACTGCTTTTAAATTTATGGTACATTTCTTTAAATTGCTGCAGTCTACTTTCAAGTGATAATTATACCACTACACATAGAGTGTATGAACTTTTTAATAGTGTGCTTCAATTGTCCCTTGTTATCTTGTCCCATTGTTGCCATTCACTTTAATGCTACATGTCATAAACTGAAAAGTTCATTATTATTATTTTAACTTGGAGTAGTCCTATATCTTTTAAAAATCTTTAGGTAATAAAGAAAATAGTTTTTTAAAAGGATATTTACATATGCTGTTACAATTTCCAGTTCTCTTCATTTTTTTTTTCTGTGTATATCTCAATGGTTACATCTCGTATTATTTTTCCATTGCCTAAAGGAATTTCTTCACTATTTTAGTGCAGGACTATATGCTGATTAAATCTTTTGGCAGTTTTATGACCGAATAAGTTCTTATTTTGCCTTAATCTTTGAAAGCTATTTTTTCCAGCTACAAAATTATAGGTTGAAAAGGTTTTTTGTTCCCCCTTTTGGTAGTCACTGTCTTCTTGCCTTAGATGGCTTACAATAAGTTTTTCATTCTTATTTTTGTTCCTCTCCACACAAAGTATCTTTTTATTTGAATATTTATAAGATTTTCTCTTTAT
The DNA here is from genome assembly GCA_028627145.1 of Eidolon dupreanum. Classification (NCBI taxonomy): domain Eukaryota; kingdom Metazoa; phylum Chordata; class Mammalia; order Chiroptera; family Pteropodidae; genus Eidolon; species Eidolon dupreanum. Next base: position 69,596,382 of record CM053514.1, read on the forward strand.
TACTGATTATGATAGGTCTTGGTGTATTTTTCTCTCCCTCCTCCTCCTTTTTTTGAGGTTCATTGTACTTCTTGAGCCTGCCTGTAGGTTGGAGTGTTCAACACATTTCTAAAAAATTGGTGCATTATTCTCTCAAATATATTTTCTGTTCTCTTTTGGGGATTTTAATTATATGTATACTAGGCTACTTGATTTTTCACCAATAATCACTGAGAATATGTTTTTTCCTCTCTGCTACATTTTGAGTAGTTCTATTTCTATGTGTTTAAGTTTACTGTTCTTCAGTGACTCATCTGTTTTCTATCTCATTCATTGTATTTTTCATCTCAGACATTTCTAATCTCTAAATGCTTAATTTTGGTCTTTTTAAAAAAAATCTTGTATGACTCTAATTATAATGCTTAATATTTCTTCTAACTTCTTGAATATATGGATTATAGTTATAATTCTCTTATTAGCTTATATACTAATTCTGTCATCTCCTCCAGGGTTATTTTGATTGATTGATTTTCTCCTCATTATTGATAATACTTTTCTACTTTTTTGTATTTCTAGTAAATTTTTTATTGAATGTCAGGCATTATGACTTTTATATTGTTAAGTTGTGAAAATTTTTTTCATTTCTTTAAATGTTCTTCCACTCTGATCTGGGGTGTAGTTAAGTTACTTAAAAACAGGCTATCCCTTTCTGGCTTACTTTTAAGTATTGTTAGACAGCATCAGCGCAGTGCTAAATTTTGTCTAGGACTAAACATCTACTCTACTGAAGTAGAACCCTCCTAAGTATTCTCTGTGGTGTCCTGTGAATGATGAGATTTTTCGTACAGGCTATTATGAATAGAAACTATTCTTGGCCTGTGAAAACTCTGGGGATTGTTCTTTTTCAACTTACTGGTTGATCCTTTGTGTGGCTTCTTCATACTCATTAACTGATGAATTCTTAGCTAACGACTCACTGTGGACTCTGCATCTCCCAGGTGTTCTCTCCATATACAATTCTCTTATCTTTGGAAACTCTAGCTTTTTCATCCTCCCCAGAAACTTGTTCCATCTCCTTAAATCAGAAATACCACCAGGCTTCATCTGCAGTCCCTCCTTGCACCATGATCTAGGAACTCTCTCCAGGCAATAAGCTTTTGCTGTCCTAGAGTTCATCTCATTCTTTCCCGCATCTCTCATAGATGACTTTTTTCTATTGTCTGATGTCCAGTGTCTTAAACTGCTATTTTATATGTTTTTCTAGTTTTTTAGTTCTTTCAGGTGGGAAGATAAATTTGGTTCCTATCATTCTACTTTGGCCTGAAGTTGAAGCAACAATATGTTTTCTTTTTTCTTAATTAATAGACATTTTAAGAGTCATTTTAAGTGCAAAAAAAAATTGGGCAGGAAGTACAGAAAGTTCCCGTATATCACTTTTTATCACTACCCCCTCTACACAATTTCTATTATTATTATTATTATTATTATTAACATTTCACAATATTGTATTACATTCATTACAGTTAATGAACTGATATTGAGAGATTATTATTAACCAAAGACCATAGTTTATATCAGATATTACTCTTGTGTTCTATAGTTCTATGGGTTTTGAAAAATACATAACATCACGTATCCATCATTGCATTACTATACAGTGTAATTTCATTGTCATAAAAATGCCCCATGTTTTTTGCCTCTCTTCCTCCCTCTCTCCAACTTCTGGCAACTGCTGATCTTTTTACTATCACCACAGTTTTGCCCTTTCCATAGAGTTGAAATCATATAATATGTAGCCTGTAAGATTGACTTTTTCACTTCATAATACACATTTAAGGTGACTTCCTGTCTTTTCGTGGCTTGATACCTCATTTCTTTTTACTGCTGAATCATATTATATTGCATCGATGTACCATCGTTTATTTACCCATTCATTATTAAAGGGAATCTTGTTTGATTCCAAGTTTTGGCAATTATTAATAAAGCTGCTATAAATATTTGTGTGTAAGCTTTTGTGTAGACATGTTTTAAATTCATTTGGATAAATTCTAAGGAATGCAGTTGATAGATAGCATGGTAAAATTATGTCTAGTTTTGTAAGCTATTGCACCCTTATCTTGCATTTTTCTATTCCACCAGCAATGAATGGAAATTCTTATTGTGCCATATCCTCACCAACATTTAGAATTGTTAGTGTTCTAGATATTAAGCAATTCTAATATGGACACAGTGGTATCATATTGTAGTTTTACCTTGCAATTCCCTAATACATGATGTTGAGCATCTTTTCATATGCTTATTTGTCATCTGTGTATCTTCTTTGGTGAGGTGTCTATTTAGATCTTATGCCCATTTTTAAACTGGGATTTTGATTTCTTATTATTGAATTTTAAGACTTTGTATATTTTGGATGCGTGTTTTGCCAAAATTTTCTCCAAGTATGTGGCTTGTATTTTCATTCTCTTTACAGTGTCTTTCACCATATAAAAGTTTGTAATTTTAATGAAGTACAATTTACCAATTTTTTTTTTCATGGATCATACTTTTAGCATTGTATCTAAAATGTCATTGCCAAACCTAAGGTCACCTAGATTTTCCCCTATGTTATCTTCTAGGAATTTAAAGTGTATGCATACACATTACATTTAGATCTATGATCCATTTCATGCTAACAGGGTGTGCTTGGGGGTGGTAATCTCCAAAATCAAGAAAGGTGAGAAAGAAAAGGTAAGATCACGTTGGCAGCATCTACACAATTTTGCCAAAGGCTGATTTCAACCATAGGTTGTTGTCCCTTTTACTGGTAGTCATTTTCTGCAAATAGTTCCCATGCTACCCCCTAATCTTTTATAAGAATCAGTTATTGTTAGGTAGCAGAGACTTTTCTATAAAGAAAAGAATTAGACGGCATGGAAGGTGCACATGGCCATTCCGATCAAGCCCAAGAGTGAGGTCGTCTCTCCCGACACATAAAATGATTAGGGATTGGAGTATTATCAAACTTGATAGACAATTTATCCACAGCTTCACATAGGACCAAGCCTCTGGGACAGGAACCAAAAGGATTTCAGATAAAGTTTGACTTATTGTTTCATAGGTATGAGATATTTCAGATGTGTTTATGTGTCTGGTATGCTATGTAGAAAATACATATATTTCAGAAGATGTATACTTTTAAAAATTAATATACATTGGCTAAGTGAATTATACCTATTTCAACATCTTGCCAATAAAAAAAATTGGGTCTTTGTACCATTGGTTAATTTGTCACCTCTTGAGCTATGACTCTGATACGAGATTTGAGAAAAGGGGAAGATTTGCACTTCTTTCACCTGTTTCAAGAATAATCATATTAATGAAAACAAACCATGATAAAAACTAAGCAGCAAATGTTTTTGAGGGCTTACAATGTATAAATCATTATTTTGAGTGTTTTACATAATTCTTATATTTAATCCTCACAAAACTCTGTAAGATCAGTAGTATTACAATTCCAAGTTTACAAACAGCCCGAAAGAACTCTTAAGTAAATAAATTCTAATTTCTAGAAGTCAGGATAGATGACTGGATAAAGAAGTTGTGGTACATATATACAGTGGAATTACTCAACCATAAGAAAAAATGAAATACTTCCATTTGAGACAACAGGGATAGATCTTGAGATAATCATGCTAAGCAAAATAAGTCAGACAGAAAACGTTGAGAACCATATGATTTCACTTGTATGTGGGATATAAAACTGAAAGCAAGAAATGAACAAGGCAAAGAAACAGACTCATGGACATGGACAACAATTTCGTGGTTATCAGGAAGGTGGAGAGGTAGATAAGGGCAAAGGAAGTCAAATATATGGTGAAAGAAGGAAATTTAACTTTGGCTGGTGAACACACAGTGCAATCACTATACATGTGATGTATTATTGAACTGTTCACTTGAAACCTATATAATTTTATTAAGTAATGTCACTCCAATAAACTTAATAAAAATAAAATAAATTATGTAGAATTATCTCAGCCTCTCCTTAAAAATCCTTCTCAGATTAATGTAAATTTTTTTTCTTAATTTGTTCTGTCATACACAGCACTTTTATTTAAAAAAAAAAAAAAAAAAACACTCTTACTCTCTTCATCTCTTTCTCTCTGGGTATATACGTATCCAGGGAAGCTCTCTCTCTTTCCCTTTGAAGCACAGAGGCTTGGGTTCATTTCTGAGTCTCACAACTATGAGCCCTGTGAACTTTGAGCAAGTTATTTCTTCATCTATAAAAGTAGGCTTAATATTACTTATATCTTTCTTGAAACGTTTTTTGGAATTAATTGAAATAAAATGTTTAAAATGCCCAATACTTGGACACGGTACATGGTAGGTGACTTACAAGTCTTACTTCATTTGCTCTTTTTCTTTCACCTTTTTCATTCGTGGTGTAATGTCGATTCGATTTCACATCATTGTAAACAATTGCTCTAACCAAGTTCACAGCCTAGATCTTCCTTGCCCTTTGGTTGCTGAAACTTCTTGCAAGGAGAAGTTATTGACATTTGACTTTTTTCTTTTCTTTTTTTTCTTAATAAATTCATTGGGGTAATATTGGTTAATAAGGTTATATAAGTGTACAATTCTATAATATATCACCTGTATGTATATTGCATTGTGTGCTTTTCTCTTTTAATTTTTCATTTATTTATTTGTCATTAAATTTATTGGGGTGGCATTGCTTAATAAAATTATATAGGTTTCAAGTGTACAATTCAATAACATATCATATGTATGTTGTATTGCGTGTTAACCACCCAAAGCTAAATTTCTTTCCATCACCATATAGCTTTTAATTTTTAATACCAACTTTTAACTACACCAAATGATGACTATGTATAAAACCTTAGTTATGGAAATCATGTAAGAATTAACATAACTTGTTTCTTCCTCATTCCAGTTTGAATGATTTACAAAAAAATCATCTTTTTTTTTTTTTTTTTTTTTTTAACAAATCTACTAAAATGGATAAAGACATTCGGTCCTGCCATGGACCGAATTTTGTGCTCCCCCCATCACTGACATATCGAAGTCCTAATCCCCAATGTGATGGTCCTTGGAGAGGGGGGCCTTTGGAAGGAAATTAGGATTTGATGAGTTCATGACAGTGTAGATCCTATGATAGAATAGTGTCCTTATAAGAAGTGGAAGGCATAAGGATCTGTGAGGACACAGTGAGAAGGTGGCCAGGTACAAGCCAGGGAGAGAGCCTTCACCAGGAACAGAATCACCTGGACTTTGGACTTCCAGCCTCCAGAATAGTAAGAAATAAATGTCTATTGTTTAAGCCCCCCAGTCTGTGGTATTTTGTTGCAGTGGCCAGAGCTGACAAAGACAGGTCCTCAACTGTCCGACTATTTGAGAGTGCATGCCTCCGCCATATCTCATGCCCACCTGGACTGTCTTCAGAAAAAAAAAAAAAATTATGTTGCCGTTCAAGGATGTTTGCAAATTAATATAAAATCCTATAAAAATTATCTCAGTATGTACCATGGAACCATTTATATGTCAGGGAAAATTTTGTCTGCTTATAACCAAAATATTGACCAAACTGATTATAGATGTTAAGTAAGCTATGAAAAATGTGGCATCATCATTTTTGTGCATATAAAAATATTTTGAAGGTACAGTGGGAAATACATTTGATACTTTCAAAGTAATTTTTCAATGCCCATCAGTTTTTCATTGCTTAGCCTTTGGTCACTGAAATGTATTCACTGATTTAATATGGAGCTTGCCTAAAGAGTCATATGTGTGACTATGTTCACATGTACACTTCAGGAAAGCTTTTTGGATTAGCTGTGACAGTCATCCAATTGCTAATATTGAATTTATATAATGTGAAAACTGCCATGAAGTTTTGAGGTGAAGAGGAGGCAGCATCATTTTATATAAACAGTGTCTCAACCTCCTTCTGCTGCTCGCGTGAACACATTTGTCTGCATATTTAATGTTTACAGCAGAGCACAAGGTTCAGAGTTTCTTTTCAAATTCAAACTTTATAGCAAAGCCACAACTACATATTAATAGAGCAGCTGTAATGTATTTCTAGATAAGCTGTCATAAAGTCTAGGGCTTTTCACATTATCACTTTTGAAGGTCGGTGCCACAGAGTAAAAAAAAAAAAAAAAAAAGCCATTTGTACTGGATTGCCATGGTGGTTTGTAATATACATGGTAATAAATATCACAATATATTTCATTTTTATATGTTTTTGATGAAGAGGTAAAAGTGCATCTTCTACAGTTGCTGTTCAGAAATTGCTCATCTGTTTGGATCGAGGGTAAAAAGACTGAAGCTAAACATAATTTATTGAGACGTTACCACTCTTCATTCACTCATACCATAGCTGAAATGAGAAGAGGATGCCAATGCTATTTTATTTACAGTACTGATTTCCAGAGCTCGCCCTATGAGGGTCCTGGGTGTGTATGCAAGATAGATGTGAGGAAATGGAGGTATTCCGATAAGCACGGTTTCCTTTGTTTTTTATTTTCATCATTCTGATCATTTACATCCTTTTGAAAAGTAATTGGAAATATCATTTAGACATCATGTCGCTGCTTTCCTGTGGTGCCTGATATTAGTGTGTTAGAAAAGTTTAAATGCTCATGGATATTAGTGTGTATATACATATATACATATATGTATATATTTTTACATAGGTTTAGTTTTTATAGTAATATAGATTTTGAAAAACGGTGCTGTTTGTTTCCTCACGAAGGATGACCTGGGAGAGGAATAAACATGCATCACTTTCCCTCTGTTCTGCTCGTTGGTTTCTCTGTATCAGTTAGTGGTTAACTGTACTTATCACTATGCTGAAAGCATACTTTTCTCTCTGTTAGCTGAGTTCATTCTCTTCCTTTTTCCCTTTTAAGTTCTGACAACTTCTTATGGGAAGTCACTCCTAGTATCCTGCTTTAGTCTTCATGGCCATGAACTTCTGCAAGGATGAGGGGTGATCCTCAGAAACGAGACAGCTCCCTAAGCCCCAGTGCCTGGCCGCCTCTTTCTCCTGCAAATCATGAAGCAGTAAATGTGCAGGGATCTTCACTAGGGCTGGGAATGGAGACAGCCATTCTGATCTCTCCCTTTCCCTTTTTGCTTCTCAATCCGCAGATCAGGGGCCTGCACTAATTCACCTTTCTTTTTTCTAGGTTTTAAGAGTTTCTTTCATTTATAAAAATGATAAACAGTGAGCAGCACGGTCTTACCTTTAAAAGAGTTTCAAGATGTACCAAAATGCTTACATCTAGCTTCAATGGTTATCAAACTATTATAACAACAGAAATTAATGCTGCCTACAGATTAAGGCACACCAATGATTTCAGCAATTTCCGTAACCTTGAAATATTCATTTAATTTTTGATTAGCACAATCCATGCAGTAATATAAAAATAGGAATATACTTCCTATCGATAATTTTAGAAATAGTGTGAGGTTTTCAGCCAAGTACAAGGAGTTCATCACATAAGAATATATACTTTTAATAACTAAGACTTTAGAAATACAAAATTAAACTACATATTTTTAATTTATAAAAGGAGCAATTTTCAGCTAAGTGGCAGGTGTATGCTTGTGTAATGTATAGATGTGTGGATACATTCATGTCTATTGAGAAAGAACGTATAAGAGATATACTCACCTTTCCCATACACAAGTGTTATTGGTGTTATTTTCAGAGCTGGAATTTCTCAGTGTTCCTTCTGAAAGCATCATCAAGAAAACTCACGGTAAAGACGATTACACTCAGTATCTGAAGAGCAAGGCAGGGCCTACTCTGGAGGTGAAAAATTAGTGGCATAAAAAATTCAGCCTATTATAGCTTATTGACGGGAACAACATGTGCAGTTGTTCAGTATAATTTTGTACACTGATGTTACATATAGTAGAATTCTATTTTTAGAAAAGCATTTAAAATACACTTCAGTACAAATGTCAGAGTCAACCTGCAAGAGTCAACCTGCAAGAGTCAATCCATCTGCTGGATTAGTACAGATAATTTCTTTCCTTTTTAAATTCATTTTTATTATTTTTTTCCAGTTCCATTGAGAAATAACGTATATCCCTGTATGAGTTTAAGGTATACAGCATGATGATTTTATTTATATGTCTTTTGAAATGATTACCACAATAGGTTTTGTCTTTATTTATGAGCTAAATATCCAGTTTAACAAACTAAGAGGGACAGCTAGAAGTTTTGAGGGAACTTCCCTATAGATTGTTAGTTGATTGATTAGTTGCTTAGTAGTTAGAGCTCTTTCTCTCCTCTGGCTCTCCACCTAGCCATTACATTAATGCTGGATGCATTCCCTATGCCGTGCTCTCCATCCCCGTGACCATCTGTCAACTACTAATATGTACTTCTTTAACCCTTCACCCATTCTCCCTTGTGATTTTTATATCCTCTTGATAACTTGATCACTTTATCATTATGGAATATCTCTCTTTATTCCTAGTGATATTTATTTTTTAAATCTACTTTATCCTTACATCAGTTTTGTCACATCATTTTTATTTTTATCCTCATTGTGTCATTTTCTTTAAATTTTGTTTTCTGTAGGCAACATATAGTTGTTTTTAGGTTTTTTTTTTTAATTCAAATAATTTCTTATTTTTTATTCTGTGCATAGAGCTTTTATATATAATGGTAATTAATTAATTATCAGTATGCTTTGATTTAAATCTATAACCTTATAGTTTATATAGGCCCCATATTGTTCTTGTTTTGATTTTTCTCTTGTGTTAATTTTTTTCTTATGATTCCATTTTATTTCTACTTTGTGCCTTATTAACAACATCTCATTGTTTTCTTTTAAAGTAGTTTCTTTAGGAGTTTTAATATACATCTTTAACTTAGGAGTCAACACATACTACTAAATCACTTCGTAGTAGTGTAAGAAATTTGCACAAAATTACTCCCCCTCTCCCATCTTTTATATTATTGCTAATTCTAAATATGCAGAAATATCCACTATATATTGTTATTGCTTTTGCTTTAATGAGTAGAGTTTTCAGATTTGTTTATAACTTTTTGAGGTTGGTTTACTTTTCATTTTCTGAAGTCAGACCAGCTACCCTCCCAGTAACTGCCTTTATGGTCACTGGTCAGTAATTATCCAGACAAGGACATTTTTTTCCAATTTATTTTTAATTTCCAATTTTTTTTTTTTGGTGTTTATCACTTAGATAATTAAATCATTCTGTTATTATCTATGTGGATATTTGTTTTAATTATGCATTTTGCTTCTTTGAAGATTAGAATTGCTTTTTTAAAATATGTTTCATAAATGTTTTTCTAGTTATAATATGGTTAATTTCATATGATTAAAATTATTTTAAAACATAGTTAATTTTATCATATTTCACATATGCATAATTATAAACTAAGCCCTTATCAAACACTGTCTACACATATTTTTTTCTAATCTCTCCTGACACCCAGTTTGACTTATTCCTCTTTAGTTGTTGAAATATTTTAACAGTTATCATTTTTGAGCCGTTTTGCTTTTGTTGTTGTAAGAGTGTAACCAGAATGGTCGAATGATTGAATTAGAGCTAAAATATTAATGTGCTGCTATTAGGTAAGTATCGCGGAATAGATATTTTTTAGGAATTTAATGCTTGCATATATAAATTTATATGACTTAAGCTCTATGAAAAGTGAATTCATTTCTTCAAAAGCGCTGAGCACGTTGATTTGAAAATTTGTACCTTATCCACCAGCAGCTGCTGTAAAACACTTCATTACATAAAAGTCAAGAAAAACATTACCTGAAACTATGTTTAAATGAGGTAATTTTTCATTCAAACTATAGCCTGGCCATAAAAATCTAGAGGTCACATTTACAATGGGACTCTCGATCAGGATTTTGTTTAAATAAAGACCCTAGTTTTATCTGAGACATCTTCCTTAAACTTGCCATGATTAAATCTATTTTATTTTCAATATCTAATATTTATAAGGTAAATTATTTTCGGGGTATTCTGAACTAGTGTGGCAGCAGAAATATCAACATTTCATAGACAATTATACAAAGATTACCTCAATTACATCTGAATCTGATTCTCTTAGGTACATGAAAATCACATAGGTTTGTGTCTATACTTTTATGCTCATAAAATTGCTGTAGGGGCTGTAACTTGGCTCTGCGGAGCTCACTTTGCCCCCAGGAGAAACCATGAAGAGAAATATGATTCGAACTGTGCTGTGTGTGGTAGATAGAATTAATGCAGCAAGGGGGGAAAAAAAACCTCCACTTTAAACTCAAATTTAGCTTTACAATGGCAAAGAATACAACACATGAATAGACATTAAATATTCATGGTGACTGAAAGTATGACTGATAGTCCCTCCTAAGATAACTATCAGACTTAGAAGCAATTAAAAATGTAAAAGAAGAGTAGTTTTTACATCAAAATTTAAATGTAATATTTGAAAATCTTTAGGGACCATGATGGAGGACAGGGGCGGGGCGGGGGATACATCCAGTGTCTTTGCCTGTATTCGTCTAATTCCTCACTGGAAGAGTAGCTGTGAGGGAACTGGAGGGTAGCATTTCTGGCCCTTTTATTCTCTAGTAAATAGGAAGGATGGACAATACATAATTTTCCTCTAAAGCGATGATTGAAATTTGTGATATTTGACATAAGAAACTATAGGTGTGGCTCAATTTATCTGCTACCATGGAGGTTCCTTTGACACTATCAAACACTTGTCAGATTTCCTTTTTATTTTATTCTATGGCTCAGAAATGTGTAATTATTCAGTCTTCTCTTTAAATTCAGTTTGAGGACATAGTTTCTAAAACATATCTCTTTTTAAATTTCCTGCAAAAATCCTTCAAAGGAACTCGTTCAGCCACAAATAATGTGCATTTATGTCTGACTTTCAAGGCTTCTGTGCTGTGTTATTTTCATCTCTTCAGTTTTATTTTTAGATCCTTTTTTCCCCTGTATCCTAAGTTCTAGCAAAGGTGAATTATTTCCCCATGCTCTCCCCGTTTATGCTTCTGTTTAAGCTATTCTTTCTTTAAACTACTCTCTCCTCTTTGGCTCAGATGCGTTCAGAGGGTCCATTCTAATACTTTCAAGCCGAGGCAAGGGGGGTTATTCTCTCCCATAATTTTCAAGGCACATTTTTGTGACATTATAATCCCAATTTAATTCTAACAGAAACTCTGTTTTTCTATGTACCACTGTATGTAGAACATGATATGAACTCAATGAATATATTTCGAGTGAATGCTAAATAAACTGGTAATTGAAGTAACACAGGAAAATAATAACCTTAAGACTAACTACATGGGCAGAAAGTAGTTCTACTGTTTCTCAGTTGCTTTTTGAACTATTACCAGCATTTTTCCTCAGTGAGAACCAAGATGCCATAAAACCTAGACAGAAATATAGATGGTTGTGGCTCATTTGTGAAAGGTAATTGTCTTCGTCTGTTTGGACTGCTATAACAAAATATCACAGACTGGGTAGCTTATAAACAACAAAAATTTCTTTTTCACCATTTTAGAGGCTGGAATTCTGAGATCAAGGTGCCAGCACAGTTGCACTCTGGTAAGGTCCCCTTCCTGATTCATAGCACATGCCTTCTTGCTGTGCCCTCACATGATAGGAGGACCTAGGGAGCACTGACAGGTCTCTTTTTTAAGGCACTGAAACCATTCGTAAGGGCTTTAACCTCATGAGCTAATCACTCCTCAAAGCCCCTACCTTCTACCATCATCTTTGGCAGTTAGGACTTCAACATATGAATTTTGGGGACACAAACATTCAGGCTATTGCAGGAATCAATTTTAAATATGGTGATGGAAGGAAATTTAACTTTGGCTGGTGAACACACAATACAATATACATATGGCATATGATTGAATTGTACACCTGAAATCAATTTTATTAACCGATGTCACCCCAATAAATTTAATTTAAAAAGAAAAAAATTATACCTTGATAAAAAAATAAATCTGACATAAAAAATGAAATATAAAAGCAATGACAAAATTCTGAAGAAAAATGTATACTTGTATGAATGAAAAATTTCAAAAATTATGTTGAAAGGTCTTAAACAAAATAAAACAAAAACAGATTGGGAAATAGTAGCGACAAATATGATAATGAGAGAATATCTTTAATATAACAAGCATTTTACACAATTGACTTGGGAGACATAGTTTTACTCTTAAAATTATCACTGTGGCCATGGACAGGGGACCACTTTGGGATTTGATGGGACATCTGCTGTCCCAGAAACATAGGTTCAGAAGCAAAACCAGAGGCTTTAGGAAATAGGAGTGCATTCTGAGAATGAAATCAATAATTTGCCACCACAGTGGGATTATGATTGATTTTTATTATCTTCCCTGTTCTTTTCTAGGTTTCCAGATTTTCTATAATAACCATGAATTATTATTTTTATGATCAGAAAACAATTTCTGTGGGTCTGTATTATTTTTAAGAAATAAAATACATTCCACTGCATCTGAATTGGCTAGGAGAGCCTCTGCAGAAGGGGAGAGTTATCCTCCTGGCTGCAATAGAGACCAAAACAACTGACCTCAAGGGCGTTCTACTGAAGGTCATTAGATTGAGTTGAGGGTCTCGGCATCTGCAATATGTGTTCTGAAGCATCACCATCATTCCTGCTGCTCTCACTAGGCGGTTTTCAGGAAAAGCGTATTTCTGAGATGCATTTTAGGTCAGAGAATGCAGATGAACCATAAGCTAAAATCTATGGATCTATATTACTTTTCTTTGAAATAAATGACTTCAGCTAAATAATATTAAGGTAGATGTGGAGAATCATCATGTCATTTGCAAGAATTTTATCTTGCAAAGAACATATCAAATATTCTGAATCATTAGTTGTGTGTTTGTGTGTCATATTCACACACATGCACAAGCCACTTAAATTCTGGGCCCTTAATTTCTTTATTCATACAAACAATAGTTGTGTTAAATGATCTTTCAGGTAAGGTTCTCTTCAGCTCTCAAATTTCTAAAATTCTAAATCAGGCCTCCTCTTTCTCTTAGCTTCAATAGCGGGTAGACACAGGACAAGAAATAATTTTGGGAATGTTTTCTACACTAGTACAATCTAAGTTAAAGTCATTTTTCCTTGACTTTGTCCCTGAGTCAATAGTAGAAATAATTTAGAATGTCTAACTTTCAGCTTTCAAGTCCTTCAGCCCACAAGCCTCTGAGTATAATAAGCAAGTTTTAGAGGAAAGGCAAAAGTAATCTTTCTAAGACAAAATGAAGTCAGCTTTCAAATATTGTCCTCTCTGGTTTCAGTCTTGTTTCGTGCCAACCAGATGGTGCTTTCACCATTATCATTAGTATGCCGACTGCAACCCACTAGCTCAGGCTAGCTGATTGCTCTGGAGTCAGATTTTATAACATTTTTACCCAAACTTTAGTATTTGGGTTGCAGTAATACAGTTTTTCTTTAATTTTTGTTTTTTAATATAGGTATACATATACCTACTCAAGTGTTATATGGCAGTATATTTTTTAAATTACTCTGATATACTGGAAATCATAATTAAGCACCATGATCTTAAAGCATCTTTATAGTTTTTTCAGGCTATTTGAAGAAATGCAGCAAGTTTAAGAAAATGGCTCTAACTCCAAAATATTCTTGAAAAGTAAATTTGATTCCCTTTCATCATTGATTTTTTAAAAAATTAAATTTATTGGGGTGACATTGGTTAATAAAATATAGGTTTAAAGTGTACAATTCCATTCCATGATACTTCATCTGTATATTGCATTGGGTATTCACCACCCAAAGTCAAATCTCCTTTTGTCACCATATATTTGACTTCCTTTACTCTTATCATTGTATATATGCATCACATCTTTTTTATTCAATCATATATCAAAAGACACTTTGGTTGTATTCATGTCTTGGCCACTGTGAATAATGCCGCAGTAAACATTGATGTGTATACACAACTTTATGTATAAATGTTTTCAAATTTTGGAAGTAGATACCCAGAAGAGGGATAACTGGGTCATATGGTAATTCTATTCTTTATTTTTTGAGAAACCTCCATACTGTTTTCCACAGTGGCTGTACCAATTTGCATTCCCATCAGCAGTATATGGTTGTTCCTTTCCCCCCACAACCTCTCCAACATTTGTTATTACTTGTCCTGATGATGACAGTAATTCTGAGAGGTATGAGGGGGTACCTCATTGTGGTTTTGATTTACATTTTTCTAATAGCTAGTGAACTTGAGAGTCTTTTAATATGTCTGTTGGCCATTCGTACATCTTCTTGATAGGCGTCTCTGCTCATTTTTAAATTGGATGGTTTGTTTTTTATTGTTGAGTTGTATGAGTTCTTCATATATTTTGGATATTAGCCCTTTGACAGAGGCTTTGTTTGTAAATATCTTCTCCCATTCAGATGGTTGCTTCTTTGTTTTGTTGATGGATTCTTTTGCTGTCCAGAACCTTTTTAGTTTATATAGTCCTATTCATTTACTTTTGCTTTTATGTCCCTTGATGTGAGGTCAAATTCATAAAATCCTCCTGAAATCCAAGGTCTTTGAGTTCAGTACCTGTTTTCTTCTATACAGTTTATTGTTTCAGGTCTTATATTCAGGTCTTTGATCCATTTTGAGTTAATTTTGGTGTGTGGTGACAGATAGCAGTCTAGTTGCATTCTTTTGCAGGTGGCTTTCCAATTTTCCTAGCACCATTGGTTGAAGAGACTTTCCTTTCCTTTTCTCTATTGTAAGTTTTTGGCTCTTTTGTCAAAATTATTTGCCCATATATACAGAGATTTATTGCTGGATGTTTGAAAAAAGACATGTCTTTGATAAAGAATGGTCATCTTTCAAATTTATTTTAGGCAACATCACTCAAATTTAAGTTTTTTTTTTAATAAATACCTTGACAAAATTTACTGCAGATTAATATCTTCAAAGGATTCTCTTTAAATTTAGTTGAATGATAAAGTTTATATTTCCATAAGTAAAAAAACAACTTACTTGCAATATATATAAGGTAAGCATAAAAATTTATGTGTAACCAGACCAAGTTATATATGTTTAACCAAATATATACAAGAGCAATCAAAGCATACTGTTGACTTCTAAAAATTAAAAAAAGTACAACAAAGTATAAAAATAAATAAAAACATGTATTTCATTTCTGAGCTGCAAATTAGCTTTTTCAATGAAGCACTGCAGAAAAATAGGGTTTGTTAGTTACTAATAATTATATAATGCGTTGGCACTTTGAGATGAAAATGGGGTTTAAAGTTAATTATGCGCAGCTTTTTAAAAAATTAATATTAACTAGCATATCTATGTAGTAGAACAACATAGAAGATAGTTAACCATCCCTCCAATATTAAAAATTCTTAATCAATCATGATATAAGCAGTTTTTGTTTAATAAACTTTTATTTGACAAAGCCACCTGAAAGGCCATTCTGGATCCATGCTTCAGAATACGTGGTAATTTAAGAGCTCCTGGTGTTGGAAGCACCAGTTCATAATGCTTAGGATATTTGCAGAATTATTTTCTGCTAAGTTAATAACTAGATAATGCAAACAATTGTATTTGTTTGGTGACAAATGATTACTAGAATTAGTGGGGCAATCACATTGTGAGGTATAAAAATGTTGAATCACTATATTGTACACCTGAAACTAATATAACCAATATAACTATAGTTGTATAGCAACTA
Source organism: Eidolon dupreanum (assembly GCA_028627145.1). Lineage (NCBI taxonomy): Eukaryota > Metazoa > Chordata > Mammalia > Chiroptera > Pteropodidae > Eidolon > Eidolon dupreanum. The sequence goes on from CM053514.1 coordinate 69,612,108, forward strand.
TACTTAAATAAAAAAAAAAAATAAATAAAATTAGAAAACCTTATTGAGGGTAAAAAATAAATTGACATGATTCCAATAGGAGATGTAGGGTGGCTGGAGCTAACTATTTTGACCCAGAGCATGGTTAAAGGAACTAAATATCATCACAAAGCATGTAATTAAAAAAAAAATTACATTTGTTGATTGGAAGACTGAATGAATGGAGAGATTTACAACCAGGGTTCTGTCTTCTTCTTCTTTTTTTTTTGAGCCAGGCACTGCACTAGCAACCTCAGAGGTCGGTGCTCTTATTCATCTCATGTTATTGAATCTCAGAGTGATGACATGATACATGCAGGCTCACATAGCTGTGAGTGTCAACCAAGAGCAGAAAGCAATTCTAAGTGACTTCTGAGTCTCTCCTGAGCTCAGCTTGGCCACCTCTGAGGAGGCTGAAAGGGACTCATGGGCTTAAGCCTTGCTTTCAGCTTCTTGAAGCACTTGGTCTTGGGTTCCAGGTGGGAGCTGAACTTGCTTAGAATGAGGGTGCTTTTCCTGTCTGTGGCCATCTAATCTCAATGGGCTAAGCCCAGCTCTGAAAACTCTAAGGGAGGACTGTGGGCAGGAAGCTGGCACAGTTTGTGGGTGTGTGTGCCCACAGGTACATGTGCAAACTGAGTGGGACAGAATTAAGTCAGACAGAAATTTCAGCAGCCTCTGTACTTTATTCCTCTACTGCTGTTCCCTCCCTTACATTCTATTGCGTGTTCCCCTCACTTCCTGTCCCTGCCTTTCCAATGGGGGCTCCCTCCTTCCCCCAGCCCCTTAGTATATCACCTGTTGTAAAGCCACCTGGCTTACTATCGGTGGTGCTTAAACAACATGTCAGCAAACACGTTCATTTAAAAAATTCAATGTCTAATAAACTTTTGAAAAGATTTTAAAAGCTAGTTTTTAAATTTGTGAATTGACAATTCTTTATTCTTTTCTTTACATAATTTTGAGCATCTTTTTAAAGACATTAGTTTCATTGTGTAAAAGAACTGGGGAAAAGATGACATTGCATATATTTTGTGACTTGGTAATAACTATGGGTGTAAAATAAATAGTAGATGAAGGAAAAGAGGGAAGACTGAGATTCATGATCAGCATGGGGGTGGGGGATATGCCAAGTGTTACCTATCTCTGCTGACCCAGTTTTTTGCTGATAGGAGTAGTAAGGTGTATGCTCTATTTATGAGCTGGAAGGGAAGGATCAGGTCAGTTAAGCAGGTTTTTAAAACATCACTTTTCAACTAATGAGTTCTCTGTCATATCATGAGCGTTTCTTGCTGAGCCATTTCATCCCCATTAGCATACATATATGTTCTAAAAAAATCTACCCTTACATGAATAAAATAAAACCAAACCAAAGAAAAAAAACAAAACCTCAAACGTCCTTTGACTCTATAAACCCCTCCAGCTAACACTATATATTTATTTCTCTCTTTTATAGGAAAAAAAATCTCTTAAAATTATGATCTGTCTTCATTGCCTCCCACTCCTCCCATTATTTTTTTCTCTTTAGTCTATTCCAGTTTGATTTCTGTTCCAACTACTTGAGTCAAATACTCTTCAGAAGGTCGTCATATTTCTGCATGCTGCATGTTTATGGGATTTTTTTTTCTTGCCTAACCTCTCAGTCACATTCAACCCAGTCCACTATTCCTTAATCTTTAAGCATTCTTTTCCTGGTTTTTGTGACACCACCCTCTCTTGATTCCCAGTGTCTAATTGGCTGCTCCTTCTCAGATTTTTTTCTTTTGTGACTGTTCTATCAAAACTTTAAAATCTGGAGTGCGTCAAGGGCCAGTTCTAGTCCTTCTTTTCTCCTTTAACTATTTGGCCTCTTAGCCAATATTTTGTCTCATGGCATTAAATACCTTCTATTGTTGTTAATTAAAATTAACATATGCATCTGCCACTAGGGAGCTTTGATAGATCTTCTAGTCTTAACTTGTAACAAATGGAACCACCCCCATCACAAACTTGTTCCTTTCTAAGATTCCTGTAATCTCAGTCAAGATTGATCTTTTCTGTTCCTGATCCCATTCACCAGCAAATCCAAGTCTTTATACCTTTAAAATATTTCTCAGATCCATCTACCTGTTTCAATATTCACTACCACTCCCCAAGTCCAGCTCACATCATCTCTCACCCGGAAAACTGAAATTAGCCACCCAATTTTGTCTTCCTGCTTTTACTCTTTCTCCCTTATAACCCATTTTTCATACATCGGTTAGAGGGATCTTATACAGCAGTTAAAGAAAAGATATTGCTTCCTAGTTGGCTTCCTATTTCCCTTAGGAAACATCTAAATAACTTCAATGCCTTTGAAGCCTTTAAATAGCCTGTGTACTTCATCATCTCCTGACACTCTGTTCTCCTTTCTGATCCTTCAGCACACAAAGCCCTTTCTTACCTCAGAGACTTGGCACTTGCTTCACTAATGTATGGAATGCCCTTCTCTCACCTCATGTCACAATTGACTCTTACTCATCATATGTTCTTGGCACAAATATTGTCTCCTGAGAGAATCCTTTATGGAGGATCACAAAGGTGACCTCTCCTACCACTCTCTACCACATATTGTCATTTATTTCCCTTATAGCCCCAATCCAAATTTGAAAATGTCTTATTTACATATTTGTTTATTTGATTATTATGTGTCTCACTGTTAGTATTTCTTATCAGGACAGGTTGACACCTTGACTCCATAATGCCTGAACTATAGTAGACATCAGTTAAATGTTTGCTGAGTCCTGAATAATAGGAATTTATAGTTGATTTTGGGAAATCAAGATATGTAAAAACTTCAGTGTTAGCTCAAGAGAAATATCAAGTAATATTACAAAGCAGTATCTAATAAAATATATATGAAATAAATATCAAGAAGCTCTGTAAGCATTAAAAAAGAAATATTTGTAAAAGGAAAGAAAATATAGGCATTTGGTAGGGGAAGATAAAACCAAATTTTATAAGAGAAAAATGCAAGGATGTGAAGATATGCATTGAATAGTTTGCCTTCATGCACATTCAGAAATAAAATGGCTGCAAAGCTAAGATTAGGCACATTGCATAGAGCTTTAAATATTAGGCTGAGAAATTTGGAATGTTTATCAAGTGAGTAAAGAATCAGTGAAATATTGGGGCAAAGAAGCAACAGTTGATATGATATTAAAGAAGTATAATTCAATGAAGAGGTCTATTATGAGTGAAAAAGGAAGAGATGATACAGGAGAAATGAGTCAGTGAAGTGACTATTATACTGGGCCACACAAGAATTGATGGAAACATGGGTGGCAGTGACCATGGGAAGGGAAAGGAAGGGATGTGTGTAGAAGACATTTCAAGGGGTAACAGAAGAATAGTCGACTGGCTATGCGCTGAATAAAGGTTAGAATGAGTAAAAGATGACTGGGAGGTTACCATTCCCTTTGGGAAAAAGCAAATTGAGTCTGGAATACATATATGTATGTATTTCAAAAGAAAAGAGTATCATTTTTCACAGATGACACTAAATAATCTATAAATATACAATTAGAATTAAAAAGTGAATTTGTTTTAAATGTGGTGGATGTGAAGTCGATATATCAGTTTAAAATATATATTCTGGCAAGCAACAATAGAAAATAAAATTGAAAAAAAAAGATTAGATTAATAAAATCATTTATGAACATTAAATACCTAGGAAAAAATTGAATTAAAGTTTTGTAAAACTTTGACACAGAAAACTACAAACCCTTCTTAAACAGGAATTAAATAAATGAAGTGATATTGTACTATCATAGATTGTTAAATTGTAAAGATGTCAATTCTCTCCAAAATTCTGTGTAGATTTAACACAATCAAAATCAATCTCCATGAATTGATAAGCTAATTTAAAAATTTATCTGGAAAATTAAAGAACCAAGAGCAAGCAAGATGACGAAAGTTGGAGGACTTACACCACAAGATATTAAGCTCCACCATAAAGCTGTAGTAGTTAAAACAGTGGTGGATATTCGTGTAAAAGTAGATAAACTAATGGTGTGAAACAAAGCCCACACTTAAACTACACACACACACTATACATTAATGACAACTGTTGTAAAATTAGATATATAACTATATGTTGATTTATGCTTGTTTAGATTTGTATTTGCATATGTATTATAGGACTCTACATTTCATAACATTTCCGTAGCTTTAAACATATATGTAATATATACATCATATACATAATCAATCAAAATTTTATGTTACGTTAAAGATAGTTAAATTTCATTCTGTTATGTAGCAAACATTTCCCGAGTACCTGTTATGGGCCTGGCATTGTTCTGATGACTGTGGTAGGTGGATAGCGTCAACAGCCTCCTTTTTTTATACCTTCTGTGTCCATGGCCTTTGATGACACTCTGACACACTTACTCCTCTGGACTTGGCCAGTGTGACTTGACTGAGCCAATCAAACACCTGCAAAGTTAACATTAGAGACTTTTAAAAATGCTTGCACACTTCTGTTTCCTTTTACATAATTCTGTCAGTACCATGAGAACACACTTAGGCTAACCTGCCGTAGGGACCTGAGAGAGAGAGGAGACAAGTTATTCTAGCTCAGGGCATCCCAGACCAGCCAGTCCGCAGCCCACTCGCCAGCTGGCCAAAGGCACGTGAACAAATCTGGTGTGCATCAGCCAAAGCTAGCACAGGTTAGTGAGCCTGCCTATAGACTCACAGATGTGAGAAATAATAAATGACTTGTTTAATGCTGCTGAATTTTAGGGTGGTTTGTTAATCAACAAAGCTAACTGATGTAATAAGGGAGATAGAGTACTAAAGAAAAGACACATAAACCCTGCCTTTATGGTAATTATTTTCGAGTAATAAATATACATTATGTCAGATGGTGATAAATGCTACAGAAAAAAACAAAGGAGTATAAGATGAATAGGGAGATTTGCTTCAACAGAGTTAAATTATATGTAGCCGAGAAATATTTCCCATTTAAATAACAAAGAAAATGAACTAAGTTTTTACAGTTGCCCTTTTTTTAAAAAAATAAACTTTTTACTTTAGCATAGTTTTAGATTTATAGAAAAAATTGTGATGATAGTACAGAGTTCCCATGTACCCCACACTCAGTTTTGCCTATATTAACATCTTACATTAGTGTAGTACCTATGTTACCATTAAGGAACCACTGCTGATAAATAATTAACTCCCTACTTTATTCAGATTTCCTTAGTTTTTCCTAATGCCCTTTATCTGTTCTGGAATTTCATCCAGGATATCGTATTATGTTTAGTAGTCATCTCTCTTTAGGTTTCTCTTGAGCTGACAGCTTTTCAGTTTTTTCTTTTTATTAAAAAAAAATCCTTTTGAACTTTTAAAATGTGGAGCACTTCATGAGTTTGCATATTAAATCCTTGTGTAGAGACCCTGCTAAAAATCTCTGCCTCATTCCAATGTCAATATATATGCTACCGAAGCAAGCACAGATGTCTTTTCTTTTTGATGACCTTGCCAATTTTGAGGAGTTATGGTCAGGCATTTTGTACAATGTCACTTAATTGAAATTTGTCTGATGTTTTTCTCATGATTACATTGGGAGGAAGACCACCCAAGTCAAGTGCCATTTTAATCACATCATACCAAGGGTTTGTACAATCAACATGATTTGTGACGGTTGACGTTGACCTTGATCAGCTGGCTGAGTGGTGTTTGTCAAGTTTCTCCACTCTTAAATTCCTCTTTCCCCCCTTTTTCCATACTGCAGTCTTTGGAAGTTACTATGAATAGCCCAGAATAAAGGGCTGGGAATTCTGTCTTACTGCATTGAAGCTGGAATATCTACATAAATTATTCTTCTGAGTGAGGAATTTTCCTTTTCTCCCCCATTTATTTGTTCAATTATTTTTATATTCCTACAGACTCCCAATATTTATATTTTGATCATAATCCAATATAGCTTTGGCAATTGGGAGTTCTTTCAATTGGTTCCTATGTCTCTTTGACATACCTCCATTAGAGAGAGAGAGAGAGAGAGAGAGAGAGAGAGAGAGAGAGAGAGAGAGAGAGAGAGTGTGTGTGTGTGTGTGTGTGTGTGTGTGTGTGTGTGTGTGTGTGTATGTATGTATGTATGTATGTATGTATGTATGTATTTGGGCATTTCCTTTCTTTTTGACACTACAAGATGCTCCAGGAGCATTTTGTATACCTTCTGCCAATGTTGTAGAATTAGATATTTTCCCACGGAATGGAATCTTGGTTATTTATATTGCAGAATGGTGTTAGAAACTAAGATTTCAGTGCTAGTTACGCTCATCATCGCTACAGTGTTGTTGCTTCTAGGTCTCTCAAATGACGGAGCAAAAATACATATGTTTGTACACAAATGCCTTTTCAGGAGATAAAATATTATCTATATACTGTAAATATATACTTAAATAAAAGATTGTTTGATTATTGTTTTCCTGTAAGGATATAATCTCTGTAGGTTTGTTATTCTGAATTGCAGTAACTAGAAAGATATTTTATATCTTCAAGAAACAGCCCTTAAAATTATATGTTTAGAAGAGAGCATTTCTTCCCCACGTATCATCTTTAATAGTACTTGGTTACTGAATTATTGCCTGGTAATAGTATTTAAGGTACAGTTGGGGGCACTGATGCCGGAATAATTTTCAACAATTTCCTGATTTGAAAATTACATGAGAGGCTTATCAACACCAGATGTCAATTTGAGCAAAAGAATATTGAATGCAAAACGGCCTAAACATTTCATGTGTTACTATAGTGCCTGTATTATAGCACAGAGGTCATGTTTCTCTATTCGTTACTATTTCTTAGCTATATTCTTACTATTAAATTTTCTTTTGGGGAAGTAAGGTGTTCCTGTATTTATACGCAACCAATATGGCAGAGGATGTGGAAAATGTGAAATCAAAGAAATATAGGTCGATCGCTCAGCACATAACCCATTGCTCTTGGCAAAATCTCACCTCTGGTACAGAAAAACAAAGGTGTGACCTTCAAAAGAAACCAGTGAAGTACTGAGACTGATGCCCAACAAAACATGTTCTGAAATGAATTACAGATTGGTGATGGGATTGAAAAAAGAGAAGTTAATGCTGAAAAAAATCCTTCAGCTGTTCTTTAAGGGATCAAGGGAATGAAATATACCTGTCTACTGGCAAACATGCACAGCAGGACGTCCATCTATCATCTCATGTTCTAAGAGGCACCAGCACCATTCTGATTTCAGAATCTTGAATTTCTTTAATGAGTTCTTTGCTAGAATATCACAAGCAGTTATAGTAAATCAATTTCAGGGGACTTAAGCAAGATTTGTATTACAATGATTCTATATCTATGAATTTGGTAGAAGAAAAACTGAGACTGGCTAAAGGAGAATGCCACGTGGCATCCTCAAACTTGAATTTATTCTATTTTTCGACTTTCTCCTCACACAAGCGTTTCCTAATGTAGGCTGAAGCCATTCATTTAAGCAAGACTTATTCATGCCTGAAAATGATTGATTTAGACAGCCAATGAAATGCTGAGCTCTATACTCCCATCGCTCGCTGTACTTGCTCTACAGATACTGATGGTTCAAAGCAGCAGGATTGACCACGTGGAGGGGCAGCCGGAATGCCCAGGTGGATACGTGACAGCCACATTGACTTTGAAATGCAGTTATAATCGTAAATGTGACTGGGTAAAAGTGGTAATATAGGAGTCCTTTTGTCCCTCACAGTGACTTCTATAGGGGATTTGTTAAGTTTTCAAGCCACAGAGCATGTGGTTTTCTTTCCAAGGAGCTATCAAAAGTTATGCTGATATTAGTAAACTAAAGTCTACCCTAAAAATCACCACCAGATATAAGGACTTAGTGAATAGTCAGGCACAAATGAGGATGTTAGAAGAAAACAAAGCTACTTTTCCCAAACCTGTATATCTAAGGCATCATTTTTATGAATTGAACGTGTTTTTTCATTTTCAGCCAAAGTGAGAACAACCTTATTCACACACCAAATCCTAAGGTGTGGGTAAATGGTATTCTCTTTATAAGAAAAATTAACTTTTTTTTTTAACAGAAATTTTATCTGTAGCAATCAATCTATAAGCAACATCGAACTCTTGAAAAGGAATTTTATTATTATTATTATTATTACTACTACTAATTAAATGTATTGGAGTGATATTCGTTAATAAAATTGTTATTTTCAAGAGTACCATTCAATAGTATGTCTTATATATATTGCATAGCATGTTCACCAGCCAAAGTCAAATTTCCTTTCATCACCGTACATTTAACTCCCTCTACCCTTATCTATCTCCCCACTCTGATTTTCCTAAGGACTTTACATTTAAATAAGTGGTCCAGGGGATTATTTTAAGGACAGTAAACAGTTCCTAAATAATAACTTAACAAGCCAATTGAGAAGTGAAGCAATATAAGTTTCTCCTCCTATTTGTCTTGAATCTTTTTGGGTACATTTAGTGTCTTCCAAAGAATGTGCGAAATAGTTATTCTCAACATCAAAAATTCTGCTAGACACTAAGGATACCAAAAAAATATCAGCTGTGGTCTCTGTTTTACAGACTACAGATGTATTTGGAATGTAAAGACATAAAAAAGTAAATAAAAATATGGCAACCTTCTGGTAAGAATATTTCTTACCTAGAGAGATAGAGAATTGGGGAATTTTAGTTATAATAATAACTAAATGTGATTACAGCAGTTATAATTCTAAATACTAATTTATGTATATGAAAGATAGGATTAATAGTATTATCAACTTCCATATAGGGTTTGAGGTTTATTATAAGATAATCCATGTAAAACGCTCATGACGGTGCCCCTCCAATTACAAGTACTCGATGAAAGTTATGTATTAGTAGTGGGCTACCACCACCGTCACCGCTGTTGTTACCCAGGACATGTAATGGAAGACCAGCTCTCAACAGGAGAGTGTAACACAGCACCGAGAAAACTGAGAATAACTTCCCACTTGTATGAGGTGGTGGATTATTTCCCATCCTAAGTCAATCAGGCAAATCTGGTTTCTATAAGATGTTGAGTTATACCAGTCATCATGTAACTTCTATTGTCTTGATCGGTAGTTTAATGAAAAAGGAAGAATTATGTTCCATAGCAGACAAAATTTCACTGAAAAAAATCCACATAAATATTTTTATTTTCCAAATTTCATACTTTTGACTCTATTAGTAATGGTTCTTTCTCTTTCTGCTCCACTCAGTATTCACATTGCGGCTTTCCATTTCCACTCTTATGTAGAATATTTTTGCTCTGGATCCAAACTTGAATATAATGCTCATCTATATTTTCTGTCTGACAAGTGACATCATAACCAGCAGAATGTCCTTGTCCTGGAAGGGACTTCTTTGGCTCTTGACTGTAGTTTATCAAAGTATTAAATCCATAGGGAAATGATGATATTTTATCCATAATAATTTCTAAGCCAAGAAGAGATACAATTTATTAATATCATTTTACCAAATAGGAGAAATTTGAAAGGGAATTAATCAGTGGTGGTGAATGCCATATAGGAATTTTTGAACTGAGAAAACGCCATTGAATTTGGTGATTAAAAGCTGATCTCTGATTAAATAATTTCAGCATTGTCTTAGAGACTGAAAAATCAGATTGTGATATTCCTTTATCAAAAAAAATGTCTTTCTTGCTTCCAAATCTACATGATTATATTGCAATTTTAGAGCCAAAAAAAAAAAAAAAGGAAAGAAAAAAGAAAAAAAAGAAAATGGTTAAGGAATGAACAGATGGTAATTAAATGGAGACAGGAGCCAAAATTATTCTTTCAAAAGGATTTTGTTAGAAAAAAGAAGTGGTGGACTAAAGATTGCACAGTATCAAGGAATAGCTTTTTTAAAGGAAAATGCACAGAAATGATGAGATTGAAGATGAGAAGAGAAAGCAATGAAATGGAAAACAGAAGTGAAAAAACTTTAGAAAATATTTCTCAAAGGGAGTTTTCCTTTTTCAGTTCACTACATGTCTGATTTACTTTTAACCTCCTGGAGTCTTCTATTTAAAGTGGATTTTTATGCAACATATAATTGGCTGTTGTTTTTTTAGTCTATCCTGACCATCTGCCTTTTAATTGAGGCATGGGGCTATTAAGATTTCTGACGATTATTGATAAGATTAAGCTTAAGTTTATGACCTTCTTTATTGTTTTCTCTGTCACATCTGTTCTTTGTTTCCTTTGTCTTCCTTTTCTGTCTTCTTTTGGATTAATTCTTCTGATTTAATTATTTTTATTCTATTTTATCTTCATAATTTTTACTATGATTGTAAACCCAGAAATTTATTACTATTTCCGAGTTGTAAATCCAGAAATTTATTACTACTTTTCTCTTGACAGTTTAAAGATATTTAAATAATAAGGAAAAAATCTTATTTATCTATATTATTATCTATTTTTGTTTTCTTTATTCCTTTGTTCTATTTAGCTGCCATCATTTGCCTTCTAGCTGATGAACCTCGTTTTACGTCTGTTGCTTTTTGGGTCTACTGTTAATGAATTCTTTCAGCCTTCAGTAGGCTTTAAAAGGCATTATTTCACCTTGTTTCTGAGAGCTATGTTGCTGGGTATAGGATTCTAGGTTAACAGTTTTTTTTCTTTTAATACTTTAAAAATCCTGTTTAATTGTCTTTCTTCTTGCATTGTTAAGAAACAGAAATTTGGCATCATTCTTTGATTGTTCTGTACATAACATGTCTTTTTATGGCTGTTTTAAAGTTTTTTCTTTATCACTGGCTTTAAACAATTTGGTTATGAAATGTCAGTGTATTTTTCTTTAAGTTTCTTGTGCTTGAGTTTCTTTGAGCATCTTATATTGTGGATTTATAATTTTCACAAATTTGGAAAAGTTTCAACCATTATTTATTCAAATATTTTTCTGTCCTCTCTTCACAATCGTCTCTTTTGAATATTCCAATTATATGTATATTTGGCCATTTAAAGTTGTCCCACAGCTTACCAGAGCTCTATTGTTTATTTAGGGGTCTTCTGTCTTCTGTGTGTTTTATTTGGGATAGTTTCTATTTCTAAATCTTCAAGTTCCTGAATTCATTTTCCTGCAATGTCTAATATTCTGTTAATCTCTAGCATATTTTCTATCTCATACATTGTGATTTTCACCTGTAAAAGTTTGATTTGTGTCATTTTATGTCTTTCATGTCTCTGCTTAACTTTTTGAATGCGTGGAATATAGTGAAATAACTATTTAACATGCTACTAATTTTAACATCTGTGACAGTCTTGACTTGGTTTCAATAGCTTGATTTTTCTCCTAATTATTTGTCCTATTTTCTTCTTTTCATGACTGTAAATTTTTTATTGAATGCCAGATATTGTTAACTTTTACCCTGTTAGATGTGTGCTATGTTTGTGTTCCCATAAATATGAATGTCATTCATTCTGAGCTGCAGTTATGTTAGTTGGAATCGATTTGGTCCTTCCTTTAAAGAGAGTTAGGCTTTGTTCTGATCAACAGCTAAGTTATTTGCTGTTTAGTTTCTTCCTTTCTAGGCTTGTTTTTAAGCTCAGGTAGGGCAAATCTAGAATAACCTCTACTCTAGTGATAATTTTTTTTCTCCCCACTACCAGGATGTGGCTCATCTGTTGTCCTAGTAAAAGTGGTCGTGAGTGACCAGTGAGGACTCTACTTCGGCTGGCTGGAACTTAAGCAATGCTTAGCCCCATGTGAGTTCATCTCTTGGGTCATCCTGTTACTGACCTCATGGAGTTTTGCTCTTTGCACACATGTCCTATTAGCGAAGATTTAGGGGGCCTCTGGAAGGTGTTTAGAGTATATGCATGACATCTGCTTCTCTTGAAGTCTGCCTCACAACTTCTAGACACCTGAGATACTTTGAATTCAGTGCTCTGTTCTGAATTTCCTTCCCTGCTCTAAAGCCCAGAATGTGCCTGCAGGCATAAAGTTGGATCAACTGTAGGGCTCATTTCTCATTTCTTTTATTTCCCTTTCTACAGAGATCACAGTTCTGTGCTGTTGCTTTACAGAGACTGAAAACAGTACTTTTATATGTTGTTTTCAGTTTTTGTTTGTTTATAACAGTAGAGAAAATGGGGCGTATATTAATCCATCAAAGCTAGATGTGATATTAAACACAAATTAAAAAAAAAATTGTAACATCATACGTCTCAAAAGCAAAATTTAAAGATTGAATAGAAATTCTAAAACACATACATTTACTTCTTTATGGATAATTGTAGTCTATAGTGTTAAAACACATTCTTTACCAATAATCAATAACTAAAAAAATAAAAACTCTAGTCTTCTTACTTATTTATCTTTCTACTATAGCTGTATATGGTTATAAATTTACCTTTGGGTCATTGCATACATTTCAGTATATTATTTCATTTTCATCCAGTTCCAAATATTTTCTAATATCCTCTGGAATTGCTGTTTTGATCCATGTATTACTTAGAAATTTTCTAAGTCTCTTACTGTTATCAATTTCTAATTTTATCAGAAAACATCATCTATATGGTTTTAATTATTTAAATTTCCTGAGACAGGTGTTTTGGCTCAGTATATGATCTATCCCAGTGAATAATTGTACATTTGAGAAACATAGGCTTTTTATGGTCATTGGATATGGTGCTCTACAAATGTCAATTAGGTCAGGTTGATTAATCGTGTTGTTTAAATTGTCTATATCCTTCCTGATATTTTTTTCTATCACTCTATCTATTTTTGAAACAAGTGGGTTAAAATCTCCAACTACACTATTGCAAATGGCAGTATTTCATCTTTTCTTATGGCTGAGAAATAGTCCATTCATTGTACATATGTATCGCTTCTTCTTTATTCAATCATCTATCGAAGGGTACATTAGTTGTTTCCACGTCTTGGCCACTGTGACTAATACCACTATGAACATCAGGTGTACATATCTTTACAGATAAATGATTTTAAATTTTGGAGGTAGTGACCCAGAGAAGGGAGTGCTGGGTCATATGGTAATTCTATTCTTAATTTTTTGAGAAGCTTCCATATTACTTTCCACAGGGGTTGCTTCATCCCCACAGTAGCTGCCTCATTGACAGTGGAGGCGAGGAGCATGAGCGTGTCTTCCTTGACTTCCTGGTCTGCTCTTAGACTCAGGTAAATGTAGCGTACTTTTGTCTTAGAGGAGGTCTCTCACAGTTTTTACGGCCCTGCCCCAATTATGAGTACGCAGTAAGGATCCATGGTAAAGAACTGGCACAGAGTACAGACTTCCCTCAGTCTGGGGCTTTTAAACTGCCAGGCATGTTTGCAACTGGCCTTTTAAAATGTGTTAAAAGTTCAGCTGCTTTCTTTTTACCTGTTTGTCCAGAGTCTCCCCGCTCCTTTGCCAACTCTGCTAAAGATGAAATCAGGTGTATGCTCCGTTTTTTTTAGGAAGGGTGGTCAATTTTCTGATTTTAGTTCATTTATTTACTTTGTGACATCAGCTATGAGGATGGGCTTAAAATAATCATGGTTTTGTAGGTTATCCAGTTTATTCTTTGGTAAATGTCCATGTCTCAAAAGGAAGCAGAATTCTCTCAATCACTCTATTAACTCTCCCATCATTAACCCATCATCTTGTCAATCTCTACTAAGTCATAGGAAGATGTTTTCTCAAAATAAACAAAAGTAGTATTCAAATGAAAGGACTTATCTGTACCATTTCATTCATTATAAATTTATTTGGTAATTGAGGTGGCCATCTGTATTAGTTAATTGGCTTTATCTATAGGAATAAACAAACTTTTCATGTCTTCATAATGGGTGGTAATTTTTGCAATTTGGAGAAAGGCAACCTGCAACATAAGTCAGACTCCTGCAGTGCTGTGGGACTGAGCAATAGGGGCCCCTATCTTCCTTGATGATGACATTTCAAAGAGATGGTTCCCAGGTACTTGGGAAAATCAGTCTTAGGATGGAAAGCTGGTAAGAGGCTTATTTAGCTTTTCAAAAGATTTACATTCATTTCAAAGAGATACAGAAAGAACTTACAGGTTTTCTACAGTAAGTCTCTAAGGGAGGAGATGAGGAGTCTGTTCCCTTTTTTGATGGAGAATTAAGCCTCTTTAATTTTTATTTATCCTTACACTACCTAGAAATTAAAATTTTGTTCGGCAATAAGATTTACAGCCAGTTTCTAGTGAGTATCAAAAAAAAAGTCATCATCTTATAGCGAAACAGTAGTTATAAAACAGAACAAAAAGCCATATGCTATACATATGATTAAAAATGCTGATTTAAAAATCATCTGTTAGCCTAAATTGCTTCACAGTGAGGTTTTATCATTCAAGTGAAATGATTATATTTTTAAAAAAATTTTAAAAAGGATACTTCTGAAGACATTTTAACCTAGCATCTATTAATATTACCTACATTCTTGTCCAAATACATAGCTTAAGATCCAGGATATTCCAATTTTGGGGGAATGAACCCTCCCACTAAAAATAAAAGTTGCTGGAAGAAATGTTAAATTTTTTTTAAGTCATCTTAAAAATCATCTTATGAACTGATGGAGAGTCATAAAGATAATGGGGAGCTCCAAGATATATTATTGAATTGTTCACTGGAAACTTATATAGTTTTATTAACCAGTGTCACCCCAATAAATTTAATAATATAAAATAAATTGTCTTATAAATGATGAAGTCGTAAAGACAATGGGGAACTCCAGGGCTCGAAATTTAAACAAAAACCCATTAGCAGAGATATAAACACAACATCTATTTTTGCTTGGGGATATTTGCTGAAAAAGCTCTCTTGGGCTTTGATTTGATAGAATTTACAGCCAGAGAGAGAGAGAACTTAGGCCCAGGATCCGAATGAGGTCTAGATTCCTATAGGAATTTCCCAAAAAAGTCGAGCCATCCAAGATCCACACCCTTTGGATAATGATATGCTGGATTTAATGCCACTCTATTCTCACCCCAACTTAGAAACAAGGCATCATGAATATGAGCTAGCAGGACAAAATGAGCAAACCTCAGACATAAATTTTAAAATAATTATGATACGTACTCTGTTTAAATATATAATGGCGAACGTCAAATCAGCCACAGATAAGATTTTACAAATGTGACACAGTAGCTTTGAAAAATAAGCAAACAGAATTTCTTTGAGTGGATATCAAGATAACCCAGATCAAAACTAAATGGTCACATTGGGCAAGAAAAGAAACACAATAGAAGAGAGAATTACAAACTAGAAGAAAGATAAAAAATTTAAAAAGTATCCAGATGCAGCATACAGAGACAAAAAGATGAAAAATTTAGAAGGTCAGAGGCTAAAAACAAGTGCTCTCAAAATCTGGTTCCCAGACTAACAAATTAGTATAACCTGAGTGCTTGCTTAAGATACAAATATACATTCCTGCTTCTTAAAACACACTTCTAAAATTGTGGTCTCAAGCCAGCAGCAACAGCATTTCTCCAAAACTTATTAGAAATATAAATTCTGTGACCCCACCTGAGACCCACTAGTTAAGGAACTGTGGAACAATCTCCATGAATATATATACTCCATCTGTATGAGACCGACACAGAAAAATAAATGTATCTAATGACATAATCTATTCTATAAAAATAATGAAAAGTTGAAAAGATAATGTAAAGAGATATCCTGGGTGAATATTCATACAAAAAAAAAGTTGCTGTAGCTATATTAACATAGGAAAAAATAAATTTTAAGTCATTAATCTAGAAGCAAAAGTTTAATTCACTAGGAATATATAACAATTCTAAATATGCATGCTTTAATAATATAGCCTCAAGTTTATAAGAATCAGGGTATATGGGTTTTGGAAGGAGACAGAATATGATGTTTCTTCAAAGTTATGGAACATGACATACAATTTATCATTCATCCACTTATTTGTTCATCAATCATTTTATAAACATGTGCCAGGCATCATCCTAAATGTTAGAGACACAAAGATGAACACATGATTTCTGTGAGTAAGGAGTGCATTGTTACATGAGTTATAGAATTTTTTTTCTTTTGGTAACATAAAAAGTAGATCTTAATATTTAAAAGTTGACTGCCTCTTTCCACCTCTCATAATCCTGAACAATTCCAAAAGAAAATAGGGACTCATGTCACCGGCTTGACTCATGTCACTGGCTTAGGCAATAGTGGCATGTTTCAGTGTACACAGGTATGGATGTGTGAATTTAGTGAACATTTTAATAATGGCTACTTTGAAGGTTTTGTTGGTTAATTCCAACATGTAGTTACAGGCACTTTCTATTGTCTGCTTTATTTCTTCTTCCCCACCCCAGTGTATTAAATCATAATTTTCTGTCTCTTTGCATTTTAATAATTATTTATTGGAAACTGATTCCCTCCTCCTCGGGCTTCTTGTTGTTATTTGTTTGTTTACTTGTTTAGTGATTGACTAGATTGTTTTAGTCAAGTCCACTTGCCGCTGCAATGTGAAGCTTCTGATGTTGCTCCCTGGGGGGTTTTGCTCCATGAGGTGGTGTTGCTCCTTGGGGAGGTGCAGCCTTGGTTTTGCCCATGTTTTAGTTGATTTCTTGCGATAAATATTTTCTCATTTGCTGCTTATCTTCAGGTACATTCCCAGATACTTTAAGTGGGTGTTTTTTTGTTTGTTTATTTGTTTGTTTGTTTTTAATAATTTTCACCAGTTTCTCTAGGGAATAGATCTCTGGAACTCCTCACACTGTCATGTCACTCCCATAGATTCTTATAAATTTCATTTTTATATTAAAGTTTTTGTTCTACCTGGAGTTTTTCATCAAGTAAAGTGAAAAATATAAAGCCAACATTTTCCTCCATATGACACTCAGTTATCCTAACTCTTGTTGTTGACATCTTTATTCGACTGACCTGAAATGCCACCTTCATCATATGCTAAATTCTCAAGTATATTTGGAATTCAAATTCTCTTCTATTTGGCGGCCAGTCTAGTGATATGCCAGTATTCTACCTTTTAAAGTTCTAAGACTTTTAATGTATTTATTTGGCTTTAATATACTGATTAATTTTGCTTTTTTATTTTCCTCATTCAAATCTAGAAAGAGCTTCCTTATCTCTATAAAAATCAAGTATATGCTAGTATTTTTAAATTAATTTTGAGTTACATTTATAAATTAACTTGGTAGGATTGACATAGTATTTATTGGCTTCCTGCCTAAGAAAATTGTATGGTTTCCATTTGTCCAAGTGTTCTTTTGAGTTTTAGTAATGTTTAAAATGAGTTTAAAATGTTTTCTCATGTATTATTTACATATTTCTTATTAAGCTTATTCCTAGATATTTTATGTTTTTCATTGCTACTATAAACAGTCTTTTCTTTCTTTGTGTCCTCTTTCAAAAATTTTTTCTTACTGTATTTTGTAGTAATAATCTTTCAATATATTCTTGCCTTGCTAAATTATAGTTACCTTTTGAAACTAGAAATTTCTTATTAATTTTTAATTTCCAACTGTATTGGCTCATACATAGAGTACAATGTTAAATAGCATTAGTGATAATGAGAATTTTTTAATTTTTTCCTTATCTTTGATGGAAAATCTTCTAGTATTACATATAATACTGTATATAATATATAATATATAACATATAAAATTATAATTATATATAAAATCATATGTAAATATATAAATAATTTTAAAGTTCACTGTTTTCCCTCTATCACTAAGTGATTTCTATGTAGAATTGGTTTTCAGTTTTGTCAAATGCCTTTTCAGTATTTATGAAGATAATCAGATAATTTTGTGTTAGCTCTTTTAGTAAGGAGAATAATATTTTTACCTGTCTTAATACTGATGCATTCTTGCAGTCTGGGAATAAACTCTGAAATTCATGATTATATTTTTTAACATGCTGCTAATTTTTGTTCAGAAAAATTTTATTTAGTGTTTCGCATCAATATTTATAAGTATGATTAGTTTGTCATCTGTTTTTGTGCAAGAATCCTACGTCAAACTTTAATGATTATAAAACAACAACAACAAAGCACATAGGCACACCCATACCTGTTTATAAGATAATTCAAAACATTGATTTATCTTTAAAGGCACAGAAGAGATTATACAAAGAAAGGCTTACAGCTTACTTCAGGGTGGTTGGCAAGGGGATAAACAAGAATTTGAAAATCATAGTTTAGAGGAAGGGAAGAGAGAAAGAGATAGGGTCATGATCTAACAAATCTTTGGATTTTCAGCCTGAAGAAAAATTATGAATGGGCGTTTGTGTGATAAACTTGCAAATACTGAGATAACCTAGTACTGTATTAAAATTCATCTCATTCCCCTCTGCCACTGTGTGTCGTACTCTCTCTTCCATAATGCCTAACCTTTTAAAATCTGCTGACACAACAGCCTTGCATTAGTTTTGTGAAGGCCTACGGGCGGAAAAGTGGAGAGACAGACAGCATTCTCCACTGGGCTCACTTGGGTGGCTGTTATCACCTTACAGGACTCCAGGGCCAGGTTAGGCTTCAAGTGGAGCACAAGACAGTCCCAGGAAAGAGCTGGGAGCAGACATGTGAACTGGTTTAGGAATGAGTGTGAAACAGACAGACCATCTTATTCTGAAATGCTATAGGAAGGTGACATTTGAAAGGTGAAGAGGCAAAAACGTAACCAGTAGATAATCAAGTCTTTTCTCACATAGCGTTTAAAAGTGGAATGTCACAGTCATATGCATAATTTCATTTGAACTTTATAGGAATTTGGCATATTAGGTAGAACAAGCCATATTCTTATTATATTTTCTAGATAAATAACATTATATTCTGTGAAGCATGTTCCTAGTCCAAGGTCAT
Organism: Eidolon dupreanum; assembly: GCA_028627145.1. Taxonomy (NCBI): domain Eukaryota; kingdom Metazoa; phylum Chordata; class Mammalia; order Chiroptera; family Pteropodidae; genus Eidolon; species Eidolon dupreanum. Next base: position 69,630,967 of record CM053514.1, read on the forward strand.
GCCGTGAGTAGTGGAGTCAGGGTTATGTGTAGGTCTTCTGAATGTCTTCAGCTTATTTTTGATAATAGTTCAGACATATATAAACCACGTGTGCCTAAGGTAGCTCTTCTGTAGTCTCCTTTGCCTTTAACCGAAAGTGGGATGTGTTTGGTGGTATTCGGCTATCATTAAATCAATGTAATTCTTTGAGACCTTCCTGGTGACAGCTAAACACCTAAATTAAGAAGTGCAATTGATGCACAAGAAAGACATTGATCTTGATTTACTAAAATTCTGATTATGCTTAAGATGCAATTTCTGTGCAAATTATTTGACCTTCAAAGTATTTTCATCTGCAATCAAAATATGTTTGCATGTTTTTTTTTGCTTTGAAAAATGATGACACTGCTAAATTAATTCTGTAAAGATCTCTAATCATTGCCAATTTGACAGGTATGGATCAAAGTAAACTTTTTTTAGAGAAAGTAAGTTGCTCAATGATTCAGTAAGCTAAACTCTAAAATGTGCTTCTACTCGTCTATGAAATAATCCTATGCATGGATGACACCTTAGATTTCCACTTGGCCACTTAGAAAGATTAATGACCAATGTCTCAGGCATGAAAGAAAAATCGTACTGAGTCTGGATAAATGCACAGCATACTGTGTAGTTGACCTAAATAGCACTTAAGGTTTTTCTCCTTCTTGAGCAAAATTGTATTTTTAATGCTACCAATAAGTGAGAGCATATTCTAGACTCTTAAAGAGCTTTCTCAAAAATATAATGTGCTGTATTACATTATATTTTGTCAGTAAGTCCCACCCCACTTTTAAACTTACCACCTTACATTTCAAAGTGTTTGACTATCTATAATAGAATATATTTGACAAATGTACTCTGAGATATTGTTCAGAAACAATCCCAGAATGTGAATTTTAACCTTTCTTACTATAGAGAACATGAGTACTTTAACATTTTTTAGGCTAAGAAGACTAAGTACTATCTTCTAAATTGTATCATTCTTTCTTAGTACTATACTCATGAATTCTATAAGGTTTTAAGGTGAATGGGGAAATTACCTTTATTTAGTCTGACCCTCAATTGCTAGCTCTAGGAGACTTACTACAATTAAAATATTTTACTCCTAATTTTACATATTGAACTACAGTGGGCTTCAACTGTATTGTAGCCAGTTAAAATGATGAAGATGAATTCTGCCTGTGAAGAAAACCATTGTTAAGGATTACAAAAAGTAGAATATACAGGAATATACTTTCTTGACTTTCTATATGTGGCCAAACTAAACTACTATATGCTAACGAACTTTACACGAAAGAAGGCCAGATGGCTGAAATAATAGTTTAATTTTATGCTAAGAAACAAAGGGATTTTGTTAGCTTTTCTTATTTATTTTTAAATTAAATTTCTTAATAAAGAAACTTTCATTCTAATTAAACACACTCTATATTAAAGTCAATTTACTTAAAAATCAATTCCAATTGTTGCTAATTATAATGAAATATTTTTAAATTAAATAACTGTTGTAAAACAAATATAATTGCTCATTTTCATAAAGTATTCTTTTATTTTTAATGAAAAATTTAAAGTCTATTAAGTTTATATGCAAATTAATAGTGAGGCTCTTTCAAAGGCAGCATCTTTGAAGATTTTCTCATAATGCCTTGAAGTTTAGAATTCCATTTTGCATTCAGGTTTATTGAATGCTGTGGAGTGTAGACCAGCAGGTGAAATCTGGTACCCAAGCCAGATCTGTGTCTGCTGACGTGTAGACATCAATTCATCTTTGAAACAGTCTTTTTCCTATGGCTGCTCCATGGGAAGGATTTTTCAGCAGGGTTCACACATTCATAGCTTTACCATTTTCAAGACAAAAATAACAATAACTGTCCATTCTTGAATTATTTTCAGAACAAAAACAACTACTTGTTTTTTGGGGGGGTGAGGGGAAAGTTTTGTGTTTATTTCTTTCCTTTCTTTCATTCTTTAATTTGATAGTGCTTTGACTTTAAAATTATTTCTTCTTCTCTTAGCATTGACAATTGTACTTAGAAAGCTGGTAAAAATCTAACCTTTAAAGTCATTCATCATTTAAGTGAATTGGGGTTCAAATAACTACAAAATGAAGAACTATAACACTCCTTTTAAAAAGAATTGAGAGAGAGATTTTACTTACGTGGAAGTTTCAAAATGGAGAAGTTATGCTAAATTTAGAAAGGTCCATTTATACAAATAAATATTTTTGACAAAGGAGAAAATGTATTTCCTGTCATATTTTGAAGAATAATTTTTATTTTTTATTGAAATAGGAACTGGTTCCTTTTCGAAAGCCAACTTTTTTGAACTCTC
>CM053514.1:69633812-69651957 GCA_028627145.1 Eidolon dupreanum
TTTTAAATGTCACTCGCCCTAACAATTCCCAAAAGAAGGCAATCATAGAAGAAATCCTGTAGAACAAATAACTGTAAGGAATTCTGAGCTGACAGTAAATTTATGAAAAGTTCTGTTCTGTCACAAAATATAAATGACAACAGAATATCCACACATTAATTCCTGACTGTCATTTATTATTTATATTATTCTATAGTAATGTCCTTGCTTTAAATATCTTTCTATGTAATGGTGTTTTGATTAGGAGTACTGTCTTTTTAGACCTGGGTGTACAGGATCATTTGATTAGAACACAACCATCGATGTTTGTAAATGTGATTCTATTTCTTGTTAATCCCTTCAAGAAGCTTATTGCTTCTGTTTGTCTCTTTTGCCATTTTTTTACATCCTGAATATCTTTTCCTCAACATAGCTTAAAGAAATTCATTTTGATACATTATTCAAAGACTTAAACCTTAATGGCAAAATACTTGGAACCTTTTGAAAATCATTTTGAATAAACATCCGCATTTTCCTAACACTTAATGATTATTGATGCTAAAGTACAATATCATTAATTAAAAATCATAAATAAAAACACATAGAGAAGAGAAGAAATAAAGTTATAAAAGGGTCTCAATAGGGTGAGCTATCGAATAAAAATAATACCTTCTTAAAACACACTGGAATTTCCAAATCAGACTTTCTTTTCTCTATTAAAACTGTTGGAATATGTTAAAGAGGCACTTTGCCACAACACTCAGGAGCAGAGGAAAGAGCTGCATCTATGCAATTTTGACATTTAATAAACTGAGTCCCCCCTCCCGCCTCCATGTACCTTGAACCTTGCTTACCTCTCAGTTCCATACAATAAATCTCTTTCTCCTTTTCTATTGTACAGGAAATAAGTACAATCTGTAATTTCTATTATTGTGTAAAGCCTTTAAAATAGTCCTAAAATATGGGGCATTTTTCAGAAGGTTGCTCAATAAATATAAGGTGCCGGAAGTAGACACCTCCATCAACACCCACTGCATTTGGACAGAATTCAATGTCCAGAATGCAGGAGGGAACATGATGGATTGTTTGAAGGGCCCTGGGACAGGGTCTTTGCTGTGTTTATTTGCCATTCTCAAGTGTAAGTGGGGCATTTTCTGAATGTCCTTCGAGAGCTAGGGAGCCCCCAAATTAAATTTATGTTATAGGTATAATTTACTCATTTGGAGATAATAAAGAATTACTAATATTTCTCCTATTTTTTTTTCCTTTCATAGTAAATGATGTTAGAACTCTAATATAGTTTCAGTGTGAGTACCCCCTAGCTTGGACGATTCTGAGAGAGCGTTTCAACAACACAAGCCACTATATGTCACCAGGATAGTAGGCAAGCCCTCTTGTCACAAACTATAGTAAAACAATAACAAAAACCTCAACAGTATCTACTTTTGTCTTCTCCCTTATTTGCCTTGCTATTCTTTATCCTGGTCTATTTTTTTTTTCCTTCCTTCTTTATCTCTCTGTTTTCTCTTGTCTTTCATTTAATTTGCTCCTTATTCTTTCTCACCTACAGTGTCATTTCCTTTGTCTATTTCCTCAATATTTTTTTCTTCTAAACTCGCTGCAGTCTAGTATCATTCCCATGTGCTCCACTATAACCATTCACTCAAATATTTTATGAGTACCTACTGTGTGACAGGCACTGAACACTACATGCAATGATATACCAGTCCACGATCTTTGAACTCAAGAGGGTTACTGCCCAGGTTATTCTTAGGTCACCCTCTTTGCCCCCTGCTTTTTTTGATGATTTCATTCAACCTCTTTTTAAACCCCTCTCTCTCTCTCTCTCTCCCCCTCTCTCTCTCTCTCTCTCTCTCTCTCTCTCTCTCTCTCTCTCTCTCTCTCTCTCTTTTTTCCACTTTGATCACATTCTATTAAGGTGTAACTCTCAAATAAAGGAAGACACTTTGACATGAGACCTGTGTTGTTGGTCCTATTACTTTAGGATTTCGACTTTCCTTCTCATGCCTGCTCTGTCCTTTGCTCAACTTCTGCCTTTCCTCTGAAGGAGAGTCAACTACCCCCTTTAGGCTGATGATTCCCAGCTTTATATCACGCATGTTTAGTCTTCTATTTTCATTTATTTCTGGTTTCTCAAACTACATTCCCCATTCTCTCTCCAAACAAATTTTTTAAGTAATTTTGCTAACCTCACCTTTCTTAAAATAATTTCCATTTTAATTTCCCAGGTATGTCACTGTTAGCCCTGCTCTCTCTCACATAGAGCTTGAAATCTTAGATTTACAACTGACTTAGGTTCTCTATAGCTCTATGATTCTCCATCTTCCATTTTTGCCCTTTTTATTAAACTGAATGAAACATTCTCTCCTTGAGTTGAGGACAACTAATATATAGAAAATGCCAAGTATTTTTGGCCTAAGTCTAATCAGTCAAGGTATTTTGAGTTCTATTTATGTACTTTGAATTAAAAAAAAATCATCAGGTTTTATTCAAATGTGAAATTATTTCATAATATTTATTATGCTTCATAACACACACACACACACACACACACACACACACACACACACACACTCTGTTCAGAGATCTTACACATCCACAAATGAAGAGCTCCTCACTCTGTAACTTCTCCCAATTCTATAATCCACTAGCTGAGAATCACTGTTTTACCTAATCAATCATTATTTAGACTGCTTGGTTGATGCTTTTATTCACTCTTTTAAAAATGTTAGTCTAATATAATGTATACAAATAATAAAAATTAGATGACCACATTATGAATCTACAGTGAGAATAGATTTTTGTCCTCTTTTTATTTATGTGTTTCCAATCATATATATAAATATTATACTCACATAGGACTTTTTAAAAATAATTTCAGATCAGTTTTGGATTTACATAAAAATTGTCAAGATAGTACAAAGAGTTCCCATGTACCTCACATCCAGTTTTCCTTAGTATTAACACTCTATATTAGTATGGTACATTTGTCACAATGAATGAACCTTTATTGATAAATTGTTAAATCAAGTCCCTTCAGATTAATTTTTATCTCAAGTCATTTTTTCTGTTCCATGGATCACTTCCAGGATGTTATATTAGATTTAGTCATCATGTCTCTTTAGGCTTCTCTTGGTTTTGACAGTTTCTCAGACTTTCCTTGTTTTTGATGACTTTGGCAGTTTTAAGGAGTGCTGTTTAGGTATTTTCTGTAGTGTTTCCCAATTTGGAACTGTCTGACATTTTTCTCATGATTATACTGGGGAGAAAGACTACAGATATGAAGTGTCATTTTAATCCCATCATATCAAGGGCACAGAATGTAGCATGACTTAATCACTGTTGATGTGAACCTTGATCATGTTTGTTGGGTTTCTCCATTATAAAGTTACTCTTTTGTCCCCTTTCCATACTGTAGTCTTTTGGGAAGAAATCGCTATGAGTGGACCATGCCTCAGGAGTGCATATATCTACATAAATTATTTGGCATGTTTCTGCATGGGAGATTTGGCTGTCCTCCATTCGTTTAGTTATTTAATTATTTATGTATACTAGTGTAGACTCATGGACATTTATTTTATACTTTGGATAATAATCTAATAATATTTTATTTTGTTGCTCAAGCTGGTTGCTTTGGCCACTGGGATCCCTTTTAGTTGGCTCCTATGTCCCTTAGCATATCCCAAATATGGTAAGCTTTTTTTTTTTTAATAGCATTTTTTTACTTTCTACCACTATAATGCTGCAGGCTTACCACATATATTTTTTTGCTTCAGTCCTAGGATCCCTGGTTTCTCTTCTTTCTTTTCTTTTTTTCTTTTCTTTCTTTCTTTTTTTTTTTTTTTTTTTTTTTTGTATCAGAAACCAAGAACTGATCATAATCAATTATTTTTAAAAAAATATCTTTTGGGCATTGTTTTTCTTTTCACGTAATATTATTACCATGACCTTAGGCTGTGAACCAACAAACAACATTTGTTAACTTTCATACTTTCTTGCTGAAAACTACAAGAATAGTATTTCCAAGATTCTTTGAAAACTTTCCACTGAATAGCTACATAGATATGATAACACACACTGCCTTTTGACCCATGCTAAACTCTTCCACATCGGTTCAAGCACCTGCTTCGGTTGTTCCCAGTGTGCTTATTGAATATCATTTCCTTTCTTTCTAAACGTCTAGCCCGTTGTCTAGGCAGGCTGACCTTTGTGCAGACTCGCACAAACGCCCGACCCATTCCTGCTTCTGCGCTTTTGTTTATGCAGTTTCCCTGGCAAGATTGTCTCACTTTTAGCTATAGTTCCAGACTCATCTCTATATAATAATTTCCAGACTTTGTAAAAGAAACATGAATGTACTTAGGCACCACCAGCTCGACGGTGTACATGAAGTCACAATAATACATGTGCCTAACTACAAATGAGTCAATTTATGTTCCTATGTGCATTGCAAAACCTCACTTTTTAAGTTTTTTTCCTCCTCTTCTAGAATCTCAAGAAGTCCTCTGGCCTATAATGCTAACTTAACACAGTTGGTTTCTTAAGTTTCTTCCTAAGAAGTGTTTCCAGCCTTTGCTCAGGACAGCTGTCAAGCACTGCCCTGTGAAATGGATAATTGAGCTCCTTGTAGCACTGACTCTTTTAAAGTTATGTCACAGCAGGGATGCTTGGTTTCTCTGATGTCATAGTTTCTATGTTTCCTGAGTTAAAAGATCTGATAAATTAAAAATAAGGTCCCTATTATTCGAAGTCCAGCCAGTAAGAGATTTAATTAGGATCATTAAACAAACAAACAAAACAAAACTTCTTTACCATGGATCTTATGACAGTGGTGTGGGCAGGAAAGACTGGGGCTCAGTAGGGCAGGAACCTGGACTAGCAGCAGGCAGCTGCCACCACACCCAGGGCCATGGAGACAAGGGGACAGAGATAGGATCACATCAAGAAGTTTGCCTTGGGGGAAGGTTTTGGTAAAGAGACAGCCAGCATGAGGCAGTCACTCAGAGAAGGAATCAATGGAATACGTGGTTTGCAAGGGAATGAGACTGGACTTGGGAAAACAGAATTTTTAAGGAATTTAGGTTCTCTCCATTTCTCTGATTATTCTAGGGTTCTGCATTGGCTGAACTCAATTGGAAGTGAGAGAACATGGTTGTCCTGTTGATTTAATTGATACAGGTAAGACTCAGAGACCCAGAACAGGATGGAGGAAGATGGAGAATGGTTCTAGTGTAAAAATATGAAAACATTTGGCACAACTACCCTTGACTATCTAGTCATATCTGCCATATATTGAGCAGTCAGATACATTTTTTAAAATACTGACTGACTATTGTCATGATTAATCGCAGACATTAAGGTGTCATGAAAGGCGGAATTTCATATTGGCGCCCTTTGATTTCAACAGAAAATAAAAATACCACAATACAAGTGGTAATGGCTCATACTTTGCATAGCACTTTACAATTCTAAGTACTTTCACATGGATGCCATTATTTAATATATATTAATAAAACAATAAATAATATTGATCCTAGGGGCTGTTCTGAAGCCCCACAACTCCATGAGGTAATCTAGTTAATAGATAAGAAAAAAAGGACACGAATGAGGTTATCTAGCTTCCCAAATATTAGAGCCTGGGTATAAATACAGAGCTTGCCCTCAAAAGCATAATGGTATATTGTTGCTTTTGACAAGTATAATGAAAATGGAGAATAAATGTAGATTAATACAGTTATTTTGCATAAGAAAAAACTGAAGCTTGAAGAAGATAAGGAGGAATACTTTGAGATTTCTGAGTGAAGACTTTAGCAAAGGGTTAATAGTCTAAGTTCAGAGCTTTTCTCATTATTTCTCACTTATAAGAAAGATTTCTTTCATGACAAATTCATGTTTTAAGATCTTGTTAGAGCTAATGCAAAAATATCAAATATAAATAGCTAAACATTAAAATCTAGTTTTCTAATTTTTATTTAACATACAGAAATATGGGCTTGAATTCATTTTGTTTCGATATACTTTAGTAGGTGTTGATGCCAGCTAATGCCCCCACATTTCCTGTGATGAGTGGCCATCATATTACTTTCCTCAGAGGCCATGTAGACCTCTTCTTGCTTTCCTTGGGGAGTGAGAGTTGGCACTACCAAGTAACACAGCTGTCAGAGAGGCAGAATAACCTAAGAGGTTCTGAGGCACTCCCCATTATTTTTTTTAATATTCCACTTAAACAAAAACACTTTCAACCAGTTTTTATAAGGGCTGGTGTTGATTCTAAGTTCATTATCTTCAGCATGAACATGGAACAGCTTGAGCTATATGTGGTACATATGTTCTTTACTTATTAATATTCTCTGTTGTCTCTGGCTCAGTATCCTTAAAAGCCATAGTCCTCATGATGCATGTAGATCTTGGGGTTGTATAACCTCAGTGTATTAAAGTCACTTAATTTGACACATCACATTAAAAAATGTTTTTTTTAAATGTATTGGGGTGACATATTAACTAATAAAATCACATAGGTTTCAAGCATACAATTCTACAATACGTCATCTGTATATTACATTGTGTGTTCACCACCCAAAGTTAAATTTCCTTCCATCACCATATATTTGACCCCCTTCACCGTTATCAAATGTCAACCCATCTTGATTTCTTTCTCAGACTCATCATGAACTTCAAAAACCAATGTGGTCTCACCTTGTATTGGAAATGAATATTTATTCTTTAGGATAAAAATCCAAATTTTTAATATAAACCAGCAGACTTTACCCAACTCTGTGACATCCTCTCACTCCACTCTGATTGTGCCTCACCTGTACTGGCCTTCCTTCTGCAGCCGCATAAGTCAAGTTCCTTATCTTCTTCAGACTTTTACATATTACCTCCCTCCACTTAAACTATTCTTAGTATTTCTCATTGCTTGGCTAATTTCCTCTTCCCATTCAGATCATATATTAATATTAGTTTCTAGAGATGGCTTCCATGAACTCCCAGTCTTAATATTGAAATATTTCTTTATAACCCCACAACTTATATTTGGCAACTCAGCATCTCAGTTTATGTTAATTTATGAACCTGTGTAAATTTATTTCATCATCTATTGCTCCCATGGACAGTAAGCCCCATGAGATCATGGATCATATTTCTTTTGTCCAGCATTTTATAGGTGGTACCAAGTAAAGGAATTAGCACATAAGAGGCACTCAGTAAGTAATGGCTGAGTGACTGCCTGAATTTTGCTAGTCAATTTGATTTCAGCATTATCTATGGCAGGAATAGTATTTGGATCGCTGTAATGTCTAGAGCATTTTAACTTATTCAATTAATCTTTCTTCCATGTCCTTTCTTGTCTCTTTCCCCCAGATCTCATCTACTTTCTCTCTGCCTTGGTTGATCAGTGTGTGAGTGATTTCTTAGACTATAATAGTTTCTTCTCACTTCCTTTCTGCTTTTTAGTTTGCCTTGAAACTTCCCACTTAGTTTATCTCCTTTCCTTTCTGATTTTACAATTTAACTTTATTATTCTAATTGCTCAGTGATTCATGGTATTTCCACTGATTTTCCTTTTGAACATGCTTGGCTCTTCCCTTCCTCCCTCCCTCCCTCCCTCCCTTTCTCTCTCTGTTCCTTCTTTCTTTCCTTTTTTTCTTCTTTTCTTTTTTTAAATTCTGACATTTTACACATACCATCACCCTCCCATTGCCTCTACCCCCACATGTTCGCTTAACAAGCTGGCCACTTTTTTTATAACTATATCTTGGAGTGTTCGCTTTTAATTAGAATGTATATAAATTCATACCCACACCATCTAAATTGCCTTTCCTCCCTAAACAGCACCCTCTGTCTAACAAATGCGAGGACAAGTATCCTATTATCTTCTCTGTGCTAAAAGATTTAGGGAATTTCTCCAGGATTTGTCTTTTAATTCACTTTTCTAAAACTAATTGCTCCATCTCGCCTGGCCTCCGTGATAGCTTCTTTATTTCGTGGCCAGATTTTGCCTGTCTCTCTTCCTTTGGACTTGACTCTTTTATTTTAGAGTCTTCTTTTACCTTCTACCCTCGAATCTTTAATTACCTGAGTTTCTCTTTTAATACCCTGTTTCTGTTGTCCAAACCCCAGCCACATCAAAGCCCTGGATTAGAGCCCCAGGTTTCCTGCTTTCCTGAGATAAGAGTTTACACCCACAACCCGACAGCCTGTCTTCCTTAATCATGTGTGTAAAATGTCAACAAATGCAAATGGATAAAAAGCATGAAAGTTAGGAGGAATTGGTGGAAATGAAAACACAAAATGTAGATTCTGCATCAAGTTGATTTGATTCTATAGTTTCTGAATATTATAATTAGGTTTCGTAAATTTTCTCCAATGTTAGTGGGTCACGGTATTAAAAATATAGGAAGTCATCCCCTTTAGTGAGGATACGTCTGTATAATGTCTGCAGAATATATATTAATTCCTGCTGTAAAACACATTCTGTAAAAGTTGTGTAGATTGAAACAACTGACCCCATGGGAAATGGATCATATGTTGGGATCAGCAAACTTGCCTGGAATATAGGTACAAATAGAGGCCACATACCATACATGTAAATATTTTAAAAACTAAAATAAAGTTAGCAAACTATTTTTCTTTCCTTGACAAATATCTTCTATAATAACGCTTTTTGTCATGACATGCAAGAATATGTTGGTCACAGCCCCTGGCTCCTCACCCCAGTCCACTTGTCTTTCTACCCTTGCTCTGTGTCACTCTGGGAGAGGCCTTGCGCACACATGCGTGGACACAAAGCCACATGCCCAGGTTCTTTCCACACTTGTGCAAACTGTGGCTCCTTGGACTGAGGGATGAATGCATCTGTGACATGGACCTCTCTCAGGAGAATAGATCTTGAGAAGAAGTCTGTACATGTCCCATATGCATGTATGGGATATTTGGGCAGTAACTTCTGGTTCCCAGAAATCTGAATTATAGTCTGGAAAGGGACAGGGAAACTCAAAGCTTTGATTTGGAAACTCCTTGTCTTGTTGGAAGGGAGGTAGCCAGCAGAGAGTTAGAGCTAAAGTCAGGCCACTGACATTTCAAGGATCAGATCAAAGGCCTTGCTTTCTTGGCCTAATAAATCCTGTAGGGTTTATTAAGAATTTCTACTTTGCAAATAAACCAAGAAATGTAGTTTTTCTTCATCTAGAACAATAATTCAATGGAGAGTTTTAGGTTGGGAGCAACTATTTAAAAGATAAAAAGACAGTTTGTTTTTATTTCATGAAGTCCTCTAGAAAATCTGTGTCCATCATCAAAAATCAAAAGACAATACTGAGTATCACTGAAAATGTAGAGTAAGATTGGATAAGGATGGGAACTAAATTTCTCAAGAATTGGGGACAGAAATCCTTCAAGAAGGAGAAAGGCAATTCAGTATTAATATAAAATTACATGAGGTTCAAAGTCAGAACTTTGAGGACTACTTAAAAAAAAAAAAGACTTCGTCAGTATTAAAGATAGATTCAGGAAAATTTGGTAGGAACAGTGAAATAAAAAGTGCAGTGAAACTCAGCACTAGACGTGATACTGAGGTCACATTTAGAAAGATTAGGAAATAGCCTGAGAGAGACTGAGATTCTCAAACACCCTCACAACAGAGCCCATGGAAGTCGCCTCATGTTAGAATTTGCTCAGACAGAATGAGGAAAGAAATTGGTATTCCTTGTAAGAGATCTTAGTCCCTAAGAAATCATGCCAACCATGAAATCTGTTGCTTGACTTCTGCTAAAATTAGAAATCTTTCTTATGATTGTTCACTCATTTATATTTTAATTTCTGAGTAAAATTGTGTCAACTGAAGTTCTTGGTTGAAAGCAACAAAATTTGACTCTGGGAAGTTTTAACATAAACTTGTTATACTGAAAGGCTGTTTTATAGCTTGCAGGAATTTTGGGAAGGTTGATGAACTGGGGTCCAAAGTGGGCAGGAATTAAGCAAGGGTTTCTACGAGAGCTACCTGGAAGGAACACCTTTCTTTCTCTTTCTCTCTCTCTCTCTCTCTCTCTCTCAGATGCCTGCTCTAGACTCAGTCCCAGGTAGGGTAGTATTATTGGCTTATCCAAGGTCCCATGCCCACATCCAAGCAACCAGAGGGCAAGGAAACACAGGCTTTAGATGTTGTTGCTTCTTTAGAATGAGATGCATCTTGCTCTTTCCACAAGATTGATCAGCTCAGATGCTAGGCAGTTAACTTAATAATGAACACTATTTTTTTGTAAAGAAAACATCTGCTTGGCTGCCACAGGAGAAAAAAAATAAACTTATAGTGTAGGTCTGTATTTAGGCACAGATAGAGATCAGAGTTTCCTGAAAGTAAAAATACAGTCTTTTTTTTTTTAATTTTAAGTTTTTAGTACTTTAATTTTAAAAAGCGTCATTGAGTTGAGTACCAGTATTACAACTGAGTCAAAGAAGACAAGACATGTCTCATCTGAGTTGTTCATTGGTCACTGTTGTTGACCCAGGTTCATCTTAGAGTAAGTTTGACTTGAAAGTTTTTAGTGAATTGTGCTGAGCCTAATAATTCTCCCCAAACCGTAACATCTGTATTTACAGACTCAAATAGATAATAGATGTCAAATGCAAGAAGATTCTATTTCCTTTAGAAAACAAGTCTTTGTTTTAGAAGTTTACATCAAAAATCTTTCTGGAACTTAAAGGTTTTTATTTTCTTATGACAAGGTTTTTTTTTTTTTTTTTCCTTAAGCAAAGGTATAATTGTTGCAATTTCTTCTACCCAGTGTAAACATAGTCTTGTAGCATGTAAGACAACAAGAAATTCAAGAGAAATTAGAAGGAAACAGCAGTTAGTGACATAAAACCTTAGGGTGGATACATAGCCATGAGGACATTTCCCTTTCCATGGTGTGCAGTAAGGGGTTAACACTCAGGCCTGCCTGGGTTGCCCAAACTCTGAACATTCCAAAGGTTTTTAGGACTTGGATCTGACTGGTTCCCCGTAGATAACCTTGAGCCATTGGAAAAACCTGCCTGATAAGGATGTCTTTGTATATCTTAGAACTTGAGTCACCTTGGATAGATTATGCTAAGAGTGTGATTTAAGGTAAATGCCTATTTTTGTATATATGCCTGGAACTTTGAGCCATGCTACATCAGTGGACCTCTGGGGAGGCTGGAGTCTCAGTAGCTGAGGTCAGTTACACAGGCACTGCATGCCGATGTGACTAACCTCCAAATAAAATTCCTGAATACCAAGGCTCCAGTGACCTTCCCTGGCTTGCCACACTTCGCATGTGTTGTCACATGTTGCTGGGAGAATTAAATACTGTGTGACTTCCCTGGGAGAAGACAACTGGAAGCTCATGTCTGGTTTCATCTGGTTTCTTTCCCATGCGCCTTTTTCCTTTGCTGATTTTAATCTATATCCACTTGCTATAATAAACTGTAACGACAATTATAACAGCTCTTCTGGGTCCCGTCAATCCTTCCAGCGAGTCATTGCACCTGGGCGTGCTTTGTGGCCCTCCAGCACACATGGGAAACAGGATTTAACTTAGGAATTCCATAAAATCTTGAGTTAAAGCGTAGAACCCATTCTCTCTACTTATAAAATATTTCCCAGGGACTACCATCATAATGCATGGCATGCTATTATGTTCTGTTTTTATGTAAAGATAAATATAATGCCCTTCAAAGGGGAGGCAGGAAACAATAAAGTGGAGAATTAATACTTGACTGAATGCTTCTAAAAAACGTGGTGTAATAACATGAGAAGCAAGATAAATAAGAAACAAATGAAAGAGACCTGGAAGTTTACATTATTTATAAAAAGCAAAGCAACAGTACCATATTTTACATCATTTCTTTCTTAGAGTGCAGTTTATTGTACACTATCTTTGCATAAATTGATTTTGTTAACTCCCCCTTCTGTGACCTTCTGTGTACGTCCCTTTATTTCTTTATGAGGCTGAGTTGGCAAGATGTTAGTTACAGTGACAAAACAAACATGATGAATTTCTGCTGTCCTGTGGAATTTCTTGAACGCGGAAGTCCTTTGGCTGTTTAGAATCTTAATGTTATGCTCAAGCAGTCCTTTCCATCCATCAGATAGCGTGCTGCCATCTGTACAAGTGCCACAGCACCAAGATTTATGTGTTACTATTTAAGGAACTGAGGTTTGGCGACTTCACGCTGTTCATTTGGCCAAACAATAATATGCTAATTAACCTACTTGACCTAAATTACACAGCCCTTGAGGATGTGCAGCCAACCCGATTGGCTCATCTGGCTGAGCATCCCTGACCCTACAGCTTTTGCACATAGGGGGTTTTACATCACGAAGCAAATGGTTAGTGGATTGCTCTACTTCATCATCCGAAAGGGATTTAATTATCTTCTGTTTTCTAAAGGAAATTTATATTTTGTTTGGTTTGTTAGGATTATACCAATATGTCACAATTAATGTGTATCAGCAGGGACAAAAAAAAAATTATTTTCTTTCCCAGCAAACTCTGTAATTTTTGGTTGGTAGAAGCACTGATAGGAAGTACAGAGAGTCATATTAATTTTAGCTTGGGTTTAGGACATGAAAAATTCAAGATCTGTTTGTGGAGTTTGAAGTAGACGAAAGCCCAGAAGCTGTATGCAAAGTTTTATGTGTATGCATTTAAAATATTTTACTGGAAAAGATTTTCTTAAGATCCTTTAAATGGATTCTTGCCACCAAAAAAAATTTAAAAAATAGTCATTAGATTGTCAAGACTAATAATTCTTTTTAAAAATAACTTCTGTCTGTGAGCCTGGATCTCTGGTTTCTTTATTATTATTTATCATGTAATGCTAAAAATTTATTGTATTATCTCTCACCCACTCCATCACCTGTACCTTAGCAGAATTCAGATAAATGAAACTCTTCAATAATCAGAAACAAAACAGTAGCAATATTAAAGAAAAACATTCCAAGGAAGCTCTTAAAGGGTTCTATTTTCTAGCACAAGTCGAAACCATGCTAAAATTGCTCAGCTTACAAAATCTCTTGATATTATGATAACAAAGGAACAGGAAAAGAACTTAGCAAAAGAAAACATTCAGCAGAAAGCAGAAAAAATAAGAGAGAGAAAAAATGGCAAATGGAATAGAATGTAGAAAAATTTATAGGAGACTTTAGAAAATATGTAAATACTGTATGTACATAAAATACAGAAGAAACCAAAAAAGCTAGGTGTATTGTCCTGCAAATCAGTGTTTTTCAAACTTTATAAGGTATAGAAATCATCTGGATCTCTTGTAAAAAATGCAGATTCTGACTCACCAGGTCTCTGGAAGGCATCTCAGTAGAAATACTTTCCATTCTGCATTTCTAACAAGGTTCCAGGTAATACTATCTGTAGACTATACTTTAATTAGTAAGGCTGTAAAGCAAGATCAGACTTTACCTACTGTCTGAATGCCATACTATCTGTAAGTTTTTCTGTGTGAACCTAGACACACATCAATGCTATCCCCACGATGTTTGCCCAGGGTGTTTAATCCTATATCATGACAGAATGCTCCTATTTCAATGAACTCCACCTTTATAGCCCATCTCCCTATTCCAGAACCTAACAGAGCTAGTCCCTATACAGTCACAACTGCTAGGATGTGTCGGCTAGGTCATACAGCTCCTTCGGGGTATAGTCCCTGCCCGTTCTTAGCTGACCCAGCCTTTTCCTGGACCAATCACATTGTGACTCGACCCTAGATATTAGTCTGGTTGTGGGAAGGAGAGAGAGAAATGGATCTAAGGAAAGATGTGTGGTCTTGCAAAGCAGAAGGCTCTGTGACATCTTTAAGCAGGACTGGAGTACTTGTTTCTAAGAGGGGGCACTGAGCTAGCTTTGCTTTCTCTAGCTTTCACCCTTGCCTTATGTGGGTGATTCATAACCTTCAGCCTTTTGTCAATTTCTTCCAATGCATCGATGGGCCCCAGCAACAATTACCCTATTCCACATTCCTTATACTTACTATAGCTCCTATGCTTCTCAAACATCCGATTGATTGCCCCACTAGTGGATTCTCTTCTCCCAGCATTGCTTTCTAGTTCTCCACTGATGAAAGTTTAACCTACGTGCCACCAGCAAATCTGTTCGTCAGTGTTCCACTTCTCGCAAATGATGGCGTCTTCATTATCAGCTGGCTCCAGAATCTCTTCTTAGAGTCAGCTTCCTAAGCCCACCACTGGCGCCATTGTCACCTGTTTTCTCCAGAAAGCAGATTTTGTGAAGTTCTCTTTATTGGGGAGCATTAGTGAGATCAACACCTATGAAACATGAAAGAAGGCAAATGGGGTAGAGAGTTTGAAGAAGTTGACCTGGGATGCAGTGGCAACAGATATCATGAGGACATTTGGAGCTAAGACATTTCTTCAGAGGTATCCCATTCAAAGCAAGAAGGGCAAGCCAGTCGTTGGATACAGGATATCCCCAGGAAGAGGTATAACTTGACATGAGAATCACCATCAGATGAGGGCAATGTCCAGTGAGGGACTAAGCTGGGAACTCACAGCCAGTGTTCCCGACAGCTGTGGGAGTTGGTACCTCTGTCCTGAAGGAAACGCTGGGTGGTACACCATGATGTCTACTACAAACTAAAAGATGTAAATTTTAGAACGCATTGGAGTATTATTTATTAAAGCTTGATAGGAGGTAAAAAGTAATTTACCATCTCTTTATACTTATATATAACTGTTAGATATACTTCCATAGGTGGTAAAGCTATTAAGAAAAAAATAATTTGCAAAAAATCACTGTGAGAGTTAACAGGGTAAAAGCAACATTGCTTATCTGGGAGGGCCACAGGAGGTTCAAGGAAATGATAAAAGTCTCTTTCTGAAGCTGAGCAGTTGATACCTGTGTGTCCCTTTTTTTCTCCTTTGACATATACACTTAAATTGATATACTCCTATTTATTTATAACATATTTTCTCTTTTAAAGGAGAGGATAATGAAAGTATGTGGAAATGATTGCTATTTTGTTTAACATTAAATCTAAGATAAGTTGAGTATAATATGACTATCGAAAGTATTAAAAAGATTCATGGTACCTCATATGGCAGAGATAGATAATCTTTTCTTGTTTTTATTATGCACTCAGGTCAAGGAGATCTCAATAGAGAAGAAATTCTAAATTTAGCAATAAATATCTTGTCTAGAGCACGAAACACTCTATCAGGACAGTAGTGCTTCTTTCAAACAACATTTAGAAGGTTCTGTTATTTGGGAAAGTTTTGACTTAAGATGATGACATGAAAATGTAGAATGAAGATGAATAGGAAAATCAGAAATAAAAGATAGTCGATCTTAACAATAGAAAGGAATTTTAAACCAAACACTCAAGATGAAATTAATTCATTTGAGAAATTATGTGTGCACTGTTACTCGAAATGGATAGAAGTAAACTGGCCCACTACATTATCTGAATATTATGGCAGGAATTAAGAGTCAGGGGAGATACCCATTCCTTTATTTATTCAACAGATATTTAATGAGCACCTGTGCAATACCAGGCACTGTGTCCAATGTCGGGGATAGAATGATAAACACAAAATTCATGGTTCCTGCTTCATTGTTCTAAAAATCTAGTTTACATACTTTTAAGATCCTAAACACTTTTATTGAGCTGAAATATATACAGAGCCCCAATATATGATAGAGATAGGGGTTCTGCACCTAATTCTGACATGTGGGTATTTCCTCCACACACCCAAGCAATCCTCCAACAATTCAGCTCAATTCTGACACTTATCTACTAGGAATTAGCATCAGAAGCCACAGGTTGAGGGCTCAGGTCCACAAGACTGTCTGTACTTCAGATGCCAATACAGGCTGTTACCTGTATTTCTAACCGACTGGCTAAAGTCAGAGTGTAACAGGAAAACTGCTTGCCTCTATGATTCCATCTTTCTCCAGACTACTGTGCTCCCACGGCCTTCAGGCTAGTAGCTTCTGCTTAGTCTTGCTTATCGACCTGCTAATTGTTAAAGGAATTCTGCTCCTGGCTTGAGTTTTGCAAAATCAGCCCCTCCCATTTCCTCTGGCCTGGACATAAATGAAACCTGAAATCTGTACTTTGGTAAGATGCATTTGAGGTACCACTAGGACTCCTATCTTCTTGATTGGCACCTTCTGGATCAATAAAACTTTCCCTACTCCAAACTCTGACATTTTGAGTTTTTGCCTTTCAAATCATTGGGCACATGGACTTTGGACCTGTAACGAAAGATTCCCATGACACCTTCCTCGGTTAATTTCCAAGTGGCTCACTGATTTCAGGAAATCCGTTCACTCACTACTAGATTACTGACTTATTATGAGGGATATGAATCAACAGCCAAATGAAGAGAGATATATAGGGTGAGGTCCCCAACAAAGGAGCTTTTGTGCTTGTGGAGTTTGGGCCCGACACAGTGGACCATGGAATCATTCTGGTTCCCCAAACCTGGAAGCTCTCTGAACCCCCTCTTTTTGGGCTCTATGGTTTTTATGGAGGCTTCATTACATAGGCATGATTGATTAACTCACTGGCCATTGGTGACTGATTCAACCTCCAGCCTCTCTCTCTTCCCTAGAAATCAGATGGTGGGACTGAAAATTCCAACCTTCTATTTGTGGCTGGTTTCTCTGGCGAATGGCTCCCATTCTTAGGTGCTTTCCAAAAGTCACCTCATTTACATAAACTCAGTTGTGATGGAAAGGGGCTTTTTGTGGCTAACAAGGCATCCATTTCACCTTTATGGAGTCCGAAACTATTTCAGAAACTGAGGATCAGAAACCAAATATTATGGCAGAAGATGCTCCCACTGTTCTCATCTCAAGACCCTGCATTTCAAGGGTCTTGAGAACTGTGAGCCAGGAACAGTGGATGAAGACCAAACATATATGAGAAATATATTTTGGTCATCTGAATGACAATGTGTGTGTATGTATATATCGATAATGACAAACTTCCAAGGGAGATAAATATTTTAAGTAATTCCCAACAACATAATTTACTGGCACACTGTAATCCTTCTATATTACTGGAGACAAATCATTTTCAACCTTGTCTAATAAGAGAGAGTTGCCATCCATAATAGTTACAAAGTCTATTGATATCTTGACATTTTATCTGCACTGTTTATAAATATACCCTCCACTGACTGAGCGAGGCCACCTCTGATCACAAAGGTTAACTCGTTTTCCTTGAAATAGAGTTAATGCAACCTATGAACTCATGATTCATATTTGTTGAGGACAGAGATTGAGAGAGGTCAGCCGTTGACTATGATGAGAGAGGCACTATAGCATCAAGGCCACAGTTCACGGCTCACTTCTGGAGGCAGTGAGGTAATTTTAATACTGATAACATAATTGGGGGAAGAAATATTTTCTTGACCTCCTTCTTTCTTGGCAGTTGACAGACACATCTGGGATTCCCAGAGGGACTTTCAAGCTATAAGAAGAACTGAGAAACAATTTTTCAGAATTCTTAGAGAATTAAAAAATCTAAAACATATCAAGCCATATATATTTATGATAATAATGAACATTTAATAATATATCCTATATATCTGAAAAACTATATATATATCATTTTGATGAGTGCCTCTGTATGCATTTACTGTGTGATTTTTTTTATTTTTCATTAAACTTGTATCTCACTGTCTCTTCTGCTATTTCTAAAAATGAAAGCTACCCTTATAGATAAGAATTTTCTAGCATCAGAAGAGGATACTAAAGACCCTCAAGTGCCCCACACTTTTTGAAGTAGGAAATACCAGTGTCATTGGAATGGATGTACAGTTTGCTAAGGAAGCTACTTTAAGGGAGTAAATAATTTGCATATGCAATTTCTAACATCTTTGCAAAGAATTTGACCTCGTAACCTTATAGTTACAGGACTTAGCTTGATTCATTCTGAGTCAGCAAGTTTATCAACCTTTCTTTAAAGTGAGAGTTCAATTCCACAGACATTTGCTTTGGTGATGACAAAGGCGTAACTCAGAAACATGTCTTCCTGATGATATAAATACTGTTTTTTAGTAATTGTTCTTTTCTTCACTGAACTTTGTGTTCTTGAATTTTTAATCTGTTTTTTCAGGCTTATTCTTATTCTTATTCTTATT